>JAJOZX010003331.1:0-200000 GCA_023014485.1 Bathynomus jamesi
ATCAGATCACACATGGCCGAAATAAAGTGGAGAACAGCTTTAGAGAATAATACAACTGAAGAAGTGCTAACAACCTTGGAAGAAAAGACGCTGAGAATTTTGGAAAAATATGCTCCGAAAGCACAGCCAAAAGGAAAGAGGAACTGGCTAGAGAGGCAAAATAGAAGAATATTCCCCAAAAGAAAGAGTAGCGACGAAGTTAGCAAATTGCGGAGACAACAACACCAGGAAAGTAATACAAGAAAAACTGGAGAGTATCGATAACGAAATACAAACTCTGATAAAGGGCCATACAGAGAGGGAAGAGAAAAAGGCGGTAGAAGCAATAAAGGAAAATCCAACTTCTATAGCTATGCGAAAAGGAAAACTAAAACGCGCGTTACTATCGGGCCCTCAAGGAAAGGAAATAATGAACTGACAGACGATCTAAAAGGAATATCTGAAACATTGAGAACCCAGTATGAATCGGTCTTCAGACCCCAAAAAGTGACAAAGCGATACCTGACAGGCTGACATAGATGCATTCTTCGAAGAGAAATTGCAAGGAAAATGTATAACAGACTTTGATTTTACCTCAGAAGATGTAGCGAGAGCTATAGGACAAATGAAATCACATTCAGCTGCAGGTCAGGACAAATTGAACGCACTATTAATTAAAAACTAAAAATGAAATAGCTACACCCTTTACTGGATATTAGGGTGTTTCACATTTCAACTTTTTTAAAAAACTCATGGAGCATAGTTCTTATATTGTGTGAAATACTGCATTGATCATAAATATAGCAAAAAAAATTAGATTGGCAATTATTCCGGGTTCCCGCACCCCCCTCAAAGACGGACCATCCTTTTGTACTGCAAATCCCCTATTTTTCATTATGAAAATGCTTGTAACTCCCACATTTCTAATCCGATCTTTATGAATTTGGTATCAAATTGTAGAGGAGATCAATACACATCTAAACAATACTTAATAATGTGGTTTAGTGAATGTTTGGGCAGTTTTATTCAAGTAATTCTATTTTTAGTTATATTTATTCAAGTGTAGCGAGTGCACTACCAGTTGATTCTGTATGCTTGTCTGCTGGTAGCCATTAGTACTTATGTAGTGCCATCTATTTAGGTATGCAGTAACTACGATTTTAATGAATGTAGCTGTCGTTTGTTGGTTGGTGTTTGTGTATATGTGTGGTGCTCGTTTTAAGTTTTGATTTATCAGAGCAGACAAGCATACATAATCAACTGGTAGTACACTCGCTACACAAGTAATTCTATTTTCATTTTCTGCTACCTTTTCTTTTGTCCTTTGCTATGTACAACTCAATTCACAGACAGCTAATGTTTTGATATTTTTTTCAGACTTTGTTCAGTTTATAAAACTAAAAAATAGTGTAATATGTCTTTGTCTAAGCATAGGTCTGTTCTAAGAAAAGATCTAAGGGGTGTATGTTCCCAACAAATGGAGATGTTATTAAGCATTTTTATTTTTTGAGAAGAGCCCAAATGAATACTGCAAACGTATCAAAGGAAGAAAACATTTTGGCAGTTTTGAAGAAAGTAAAGACTGTATGGGACATGACTACAATTCCTGCAAAAGACGTTGTCAAGCATAGCACTCCAAGAAAGATGTTGCTTGATCTCATAAAGCAGCATGAATCTCTCTTGAAGAATAAAGGAAGAAAGAACTTTGAGTCACAGAAAGAGGCCCTTTTGGATTGCATGGATAAGCTTTTTGACATAGCAAACCAAGATGCAGTAGAAATAATTCAGAAGGATAGAATGAGATGAACGACAGATAAAGTGGCAGATATAACGTTTTTGGAAGATCAAAGAGGTCCTCGAAAATATTGTCTAGGCTCAAAAGATAAAATCTATACTGCTAAGTTTGTGAGGAAAACAGAGAGAATGCAGTCCGGAAAAATAAGGGCAGAGAAAGAATTGGAGAGACAATCTTTGAAAGAAAAAGAAACATCTATAGTCAACACATCAGAAAGTTCCAGTACTGAATCAACCGACGTTGACGAATTTATCGCAAAGGCTGGACCTTCGGGAATAGTTAACATATTCAAATCAGAAGTGGTGTCTAACACAGCTGATCGCTTGAAACTAACGCATGGACAGCGAACCGTTTTTGCTTCTGTGGTGGTAGCTGAATGCGGAAAAAATATAGATCAGATGGCAGTATCACGAAGCACATCCCTCAGAGCTGCAAGAAAGTCAAGAAAAATAACATTTGAGACCATCAAAGCTGATTTTGTTCCACCTGTATACTGTTTAATCCATTGGGACAGCAAACTCTTTCCAAATGTTTCAGGTGGAAAGCATGATAGACTAGCGATTCTGATATCAGGTGATAATTCGGAAAAGTTATTATTTGCTCCAAAAACAGCTGATTCTACTGGCTCAACTCAAGCATCTGCGGTTTTTAACTCCATTAAAGACTGGAAATTGAAGAAAAACATCTATGGGTGGATAAGAGGCTCCTGCAAGATGTTAGATCTTCTGGACAAAAAGTTACTTTGGCTAGCCTGCCGCCACCATATGGCTGAAAATTTTTTGTTCGCAGTCTTTACCAAAATATTTGGGAAGACCATTTCTCCGGAAAATGAAAACTATAAGAACTTCAAAGAAAATATTTGCAATAAGATTAGTACCAATCTCCCATATAAGAAACTCGTAATCAAAGAACGATATCTTCGGGAATTGAAAGATATTTCAATAAATTTTATGAAAGATATCCTCAAAGATGATAAAGCTTTTTCTAGAGATGATTATAAAGAGGTTGCAGAAACCACTCTGATGCTCCTTGGTGAAGTTCCGCAGCGGGGTGTTCATTGGATCCGACCTGGAGCATTCCATCATGCCCGCTGGATGTCAGCTATCATATACACCAATAAAATGTACGCATTTTCGGATCAAGTCGGGTTCGAATACTCAATGAATGAATGAAAAGCTTCGTAGAATATGCTTGTTTACGACCCTTGTTTATAGCAAATACTGGCTCTCTCGCACAAATGCGGCAATGTACCTGTTAACGACCTTACATTTTATAATGAGCTAATCACGTACAAGCAGATCGACATTCATACTGCTGAAGCAGCTTTGAAAGTATTAAATGGACATTATTGGTACTTGACGGAGGAACCGTCTGTCCTTGCTCTATTCGGCTCTTTATTACATGTTGAAAAAAGCAAGATGGCCAAAGAACTTCTACGTTACGACCCACCAGAAAAATTTAACAAAGGGCAGCCAGTCTTTCCCCACCAGAAACAAGGCACAAGAATTCAGCATCTTATTGGGCCAAAATCTTGGTATATTTTCAAGGAGCTGAATTCATCTGGAGAATGGCTAAAAGAAGACTCCATGTCATGCGAGAGTGACGGCGACTATCAAAGAATGAAGAAAATCTTAACTTCAGCGAGAGTGGTTAATGATACAGCCGAAAGAGGCGTCAAACTTGTAGAAGACTATTTTGGAAACTGCAAAGAAGAGGATAAATTTCAGGAATTGTTACAAGTTGTTGAAAGAAACAGAAATGTGTGACCAGAATTAAAAAAAAGAAACTATGAGTACACTGATCTGTAGTAAGAGATAAAATTAAAGATAAAATTAATGTAGTGTGGTGTTTTTTTTTATTTTCACTTTTCACATGTAACCTTTTTGTTTTATAAATTTTTGCTCCACCCACCCCAAAAAAAAAAACGATGGGGCTTTGGTGGTGCAGCTGAAACCTACTATGTCTATGCATGTTACTCTTGTTCTCGGGCCAGTTGTTATCCAAACTACTGTACTGGATCGAATTTTTCCATGCTGCATCAGCAAGGTTGTCCCCACTTTGAATTGATTAGTTCAGGGAATGAATGCTATTGCTTCCACTTAACTTATCGGTTCAAAGCCCATCGCCGCAGAGCTGATCTGGGATGATGCTCTATGGGTAGCGGTCACACCCAAATTGACTTATTACATTTATTCGCAGCGGTTAAAGGATGTCAGTTAATTTACCTGCGATAAAATCAAAGTTTTATGAAAAAATCATGTAAGGAAATCAGGAAAAAATAAAACTGCTTGAATGGAACTGCCCAAACATTCACTAAACCACATTAAGTATTGTTCAGATGTGCATTGATCTCCTCTACAATTTTATACCAAATTTATAAAGATCGGATTAGGAATGTGGGAGTTACAAACATTTTCATGATGAAAAGGAGGGGATTGGGGATTTGAAGTACAAAAGGAGGGTCCGTCTTTCAGGGGGTGTGCGGCGACCCGAAATAATTGCCAATCTAATTTTGTTTGCTATATTTATGATCAATGCAGTATTTCTCACAATATAAGAACTATGCTCCATGAGTTTTTAAAAAAAGTTGAAATGTGAAACACCCTACTGGATATGGAGAAGATCCCTAGACACTGGGGAAATACCGAGCATCTTGAAAAGAGCAAACATTGTCCCAATATATAAAGGCGGGGATAGATCTCAAGCAAATAACTATAAACCAGTGTCATTGACGTCCCACCTCACGAAAATATTTGAAAGAATAGTCAGAGAAAATCTATGACTTCTTGGAGACACTGGAAAGATTCAACGAAAATCAGCAAGGGTTCCGATCGGGAAGATCATGCTTATCACAACTTATAGAGCATTATAACAATATCCCAGATGCACTTGAAGGCAATGAAAACTACGATGTCATATACACGGATTTTGCTAAAGCGTTCGACAAGTGCGATCATGGTATAATAGCACACAAAATTAAACATATGGGATAACAGACAAAGTGGGAAAATGGATCCATAACTTCCTCAGAGAAAAACTACAGGTCATAAAAATTCAAGGTGAATCATCATCAGAATAAGAAGTACGCAGCTCAGTGACACAAGGTACAGTGCTGGGCCCACTCTTGTTCATTATCACGCTAACAGACATAGACAGTAGAGTTAACAGCAACAGTATAGTAACATCATTTGCGGACGACACAAAGATCAGCAGAAAAATCTGCGAGGCAAATGAAGTGGAGGCCTTGCAGAGGGACACAAACAAAATATACAAATGGTCAAAAGCCAACGATATGACATTTAACACCGAGAAATTTCAGCTCTTGAGATATGGTAGAAATGAGGAAATTAAACAGACTGCATATTATGCTTCAGATAGACAAGAAATTCAGAGAAGCACGAAAGCGGTCGACTTGGGGGTAATAATGACCGATGATACCAAATTCGAGACACAAAATCAGATAGCAATAAACAAAGCAAAAAGAGTCGCGGGACAGGTGCTAAGAACGTTCAAAAGGAGGGACAAGACAGTAATGATTCCCCTGCTGAGAACACTGATCATACCAAATCTTGAATACTGCTCAGTTTCGACGTCCCCATATAAAAAGGAAGAAATTAATAAACTAGAAGAAACACAGAGACATTTCACAGCCAAGATTGATGGCTGCAAAGAACTCAACTACTGGGAAATACTACGTAAACTAAATCTATACTCCCTGGAAAGAAGAGAGAGGTATACCTTAATCTACATATGGAAAATGATCGAAAAACTGGTACCAAACCTCAAATTAAACCCAATTACCATCCAAACAACGCTGGAAAAAAAAAAAATATATATATATACATACACACACACAAACACACACACACACACACACACACACATATATATATATATATATATATATGCACTAAAATCACAAAATAACACGTGATCTTATTAATAAGCAAACAACCACAGGGAAAAGGAAACACAAAGTCCGAACGCTTTCGTGATATATTCACATTATCAAGGAGGAACAGAAAATAGACAGAGATTACAAAGTAAATGAGTTAAATAGACAAGCAAAAAATTCACAATCGGCACCTCAAATTAAAGGCCTTAAAGCCCTCTAAAGATTTTTTCAATTGATAACATAATCTGTAGGCTGCTAAATTACTAAATATGTATATAGATGAAATTAGACAACAAAAAAAAAAAAAAAAAAAAAAAAACCAATACAGAGAACAAAAATTATTATAATGGTTATTAACACTAATATTTAATTAAAGCAGGCAATTAATTGGCAAGAATTTAATGAAAAACAAATAGATAACGTAGATAACAAATAGATAACATAATCTGTAGGCTGCTAAATTACTAAATATAAAAAGACTATATAGATGAAATTAGACAAAACACCAGTACAGAAAACAAAAATTATTATAATGGTTATTAACACTAATATTTAATTAAAGCAGGAAATTAAATGGCCAGAAATTAATGAAAACAAAGGGAATGGTGCCATCGTCTTACAGAATATTACAAAATTTTTCTACAAACAGTCTGGAAAAGTTGTTTTCCCAAAAGCAACCCAGTTGAAAAGTCCAATAAACCCCCCAGCAACCAAAGATTATACACGAAAGAAATATTACAATTAAAATAGACACATAAGAATGTTAACAGTTCTCACAATAATATTTATTTATTTAACCAGGGCAAACCATTAAGGGGGCAAGAATGCAGTCAAGAAAACAGTAGGCCCTTCGCCAGCTTTCTGACAATGCACGAATCTAATTTATACAACCCAGGACTAATATTAAGGACCAAATCCGCATTATTCTTGATCACACTTGATTCCAGTATATTTCTGCTAACAATAGATTTACTAAACCTTAATTTGGAAGCATTTTTCCAATCAATGGGATGATTAGTATCTCTTACGTGAATGAAAATGGCGTTAGATTCCCGGTCACTTCTTATACTGTATTGATGCTGTTTAATACGTAACTCAAGGGTCTTACCAGTTTGGCCAATGTAAAATTTATTACATATTGTGCAAGGGATTTTATATACACAACCATGTTCACTTAACGGGGAGTTCTTAATCAATGAATTCTTAATTACATCTAAATTTTTGAACGCAATATTTACGTTAAAAGTCCTCAGCAGATTCGGCAGATCAAGGAAATTTTCTCTGAATGGTAACACTAAAACATTTTTTGTGTTATAAGGAATCTTATCCTTTACTTCGTAGAAGGTTTTCTTTGCCATTTTTAAGGACTTATCTATGCAGTTCTTTGGGTATTTTAAATCAAAAGCAATTTTGTATATTTTACTAATTTCGTCGTCAATGAACTCTGGGCTACAAATTCGTAGACCTCTTAGGAACAAAGTAGAAAGAACGGATCGTTTTACATTAATGTGGTGATCAGAATAATAATGTATATAGGAACAATTATTAGTGGGTTTTCTGTAAATATTGTACTTAAACTTTTTTCCAGACCTATATATTAAAACATCTAAAAAAGGGATCGAAGAATCTTTTTCTATTTCAACTGTAAAATTGATAGAGGGAGTTAAATTATTAAGTTTGGGTAAGAATTCATTGAGATTTAAAGTCACTGGCCAAAGACAAAGAACATCATCTACATATCTAAACCATGGAACATAATTTGGCAGAATCTTCCTTAATAACTTACTTTCAAAAAACTCCATATATAAGTTACTCAAAATGGGGGAGAGAGGGTTTCCCATCGCCATACCAAATTTCTGCCTAAAATATTCATTATTGAACACAAATTTTGAGTCTACTATGCACAGCTTAATTAATTCTATAATTGTAGCCACAGGTAATGGCAAATTATGCTTAAGCAATTCTTCCGAAAGAAACACTAATAGATCCTCCACCGGGACTCTTGTAAATAAAGCGGTAACATCAAAGCTTACCAATCTAAAATTGTAATTGACACTGATTCTATTTAATTTTTCCACCAGGTCTACATTATTATTTGTGTGTGATTGTGAAATTGTGCCAAGGAGAGGATTAAGAATGGAGACAAGCCATTTGGATAGCTTATATGAGATAGATCCATTTAATTTCCTGCTTTAATTAAATATTAGTGTTAATAACCATTATAATAATTTTTGTTTTCTGTACTGGTTTTGTCTAATTTCATCTATATAGTCTTTTTATATTTAGTAATTTAGCAGCCTACAGATTATGTTATCTATTTGTTATCTACGTTATCTATTTGTTTTTCATTAAATTCTTGCCAATTAATTGCCTGCTTTAATTAAATATTAGTGTTAATAACCATTATAATAATTTTTGTTCTCTGTATTGTTTTTTTTTTTTTTTTTTTTTTTGTCTAATTTCATCTATATACATATTTAGTAATTTAGCAGCCTACAGATTATGTTATCAATTGAAAAAATCTTTAGAGGGCTTTAAGGCCTTTAATTTGAGGTGCCGATTGTGAATTTTTTGCTTGTCTATTTAATCATTTACTTTGTAATCTCTGTCTATTTTCTGTTCTTCTTTGATAATGTGAATATATCACGAAAGCGTTCGGACTTTGTGTTTCCTTTTCCCTGTGGTTGTTTGCTTATATATATATATATATATATATATATATATGATACACACAGACCGTGCATGGAACAAGGAACTCTCTTCTGGGATAATTAAATTCACTATAGTCCGAATAAGTAATGGTAAATGATAAATACCATAGTTTTTCTTTTTCATGATGCTAGCCCGACGTGGGCAACGGGTCACTCGCAAAGAGGTCCCATAAATATAGCTTCCCTCACCAGCTATCTGCAAAGCAGACAGGATCCAGCTTTGGGACATGGATCTAGGGTTTAAAGCAGCCTAGCCCTGCTACATTTAGAACCTCAATATAAGCAAAAGACTCGCTGTCTTCACGTCAGATTGAATACATCAAAGAAAAAAGGGGTAATGTTATGTGCCTTAAAAAGTGGACGCTCAATTCTGCCAGTTGAGGTTTAAGTTTTGGTTTTTGGCTAAAATATAATAGTTACCCCTTTTTTCTTTGATGTATTCAACCTGACGTGAAGACAACGAGTCTTTTGCTTATATTGAGGTTCTAAATGTAGCAGGGCTGGGCTGCTTTAAACCCTAGATCCATGTCCCAAAGCTGGATCCTGTCTGCTTTGCAGAAAAAAAAGAAAAACTATGGTATTTGTCATTTACCATTACTTATTCGGACTATAGTGGATTTAATTATCCCAGAAGAGTTCCTTGTTCCATGCACGGTCTGTGTGTATCATAAAAAACTCAGGGGGCCATTCGGAGTTCATTCCCATATATATATATATATATATATATATATATATATATATATATATATATATATATTACATGTGTTTCTTCCATTTTAGTGGTGTGGTATGGATAAATCGAAAAAACGAAAAAGCGGTTCTCAATTCCGAAAGGAAAAATGTAGAAGAGCCTTCATGCTGCAGGTTCTGATCCAAGCCAGAAGAAACTCTGCTTTTCCCCCTTGTCTGCAACTAGTGAACGATCAGTCTCTGACAAAGAAAGGGGCCAGAAAGTATTCACAACGCAAGTCTGATGCTGTCTGGGGGTGATATTGTCTGTGATGACGATAGTATTGTATCTGATGTTGCCACTCTGGCAGAAGACAAAGCCTCAGAGAGTGCAATGCAATGCGATGCTGGTAAGATGCTCCTCCATGCACTTAATGATATGGAAAAAATCGTCCTCACCAACAATTGGATGGCCTTCAACACGTGAGGCTAAACTGGAACTACTAGCTACTCCTCTTCACCAGCCATCACACCATATCCCTTTCAATCGTGAAATCTATTTCCAGAGTGAAGCTGATGATGACAATATTCAGCGGAAATGGCTATCATATGTCGATAACAAACTGTTTTGCAGAATTTGTGGCTGTTTTTCTACAAACCGCTCAAACGATTTTGTGCGTGGACTTGGTAAAGAGTACAGTATTTCCTTCGAGCCAGCAAATGATAAAATGACACGATGTCTGCAAGGGAAAGACATCATTTCACTGACTTCGGGATGGCAGCAAGCCGTAGAAATGATGTCTCGTCAAAAAGTGGAAAAGAACCGCCAAATTCTGAATCGCATCATTGATATCATCAAATTTGTTTGTTGCAGCTCAGGGATTGCCTTATCGCGGATGCTCCGAAAGTGCACATGACCTACTGCACACAAACAAGCGTCGTGGAAACTTCCTGGAGTTGGTATTGTTGTTAAGCAAGTATGACCTGCTACTCTCGTCTCATGTGTCTCAATGTGCTGAAAAAGGCACAGCACAAAAGAAGGGTAGAGGGAATTTTGTTACCTTCATCAGTAAATCAACTATTAATACCCTTCTTATGATTCTGGCTCATCTGATCAAAGAAAAAATTGTAAAGATTATCAGTACAGATTGTAACAAGAAGTATGGTGTAATGATGAATGGAACTGTTGATGTATCTGGGATAGACCAGATGAATGTTGTAGTACGGTTCGCTAGCAAGGATGGAAAAGTTCAAGAACGACTCTTAGGGTTTGAGGTAATAACTTCTGGCAAGGGCGAAGTATTATGGAAGCTGCTTAGTGAAAAACTTCAGAGACTCGGTCTGGAAATCACTAAGCTAATTGGATTGTCATTGGATGGTGCTTCAGCGAATACGTCTGAAAACTTTGGTGTTGTGAAGTACTACTGCGATTATGTGCCATCTGGATATTTTGTATGGGATTTGCCTATCAGCAAAATCTTGTCATCGCTCCTGTTTTCTCTGATGTTAAGGAATGTCGTAATCTTCTTGGACTGCTTCAACAAACGTGTATCTTCTTCACTGACAGCTCACGAAGGATTGACGTTTGGAAAAATTGGGTCAATAAACACCGCATAGGATCTGCCAAACTAAAAAAGCTGGTTAAATTGGGGAAAACACGATGGTGGTCATCTTACAAAGCCATTACAAGAATTTGCAACGAACCAAAAAGCTATTTCATTCTCATTGGAACTTTGTGGTAGTTGAGCACTGAGCCGAGAGTACATGTACAACTAAAATTCTCAGTGATAGTCTACTGACTAACTGGATAACCTTTCGTTCGTTCCTTACTGCCATAATTCTCAAGCAATTGCTTAAAACCTGCAAACCTGTACAAAGTACTTGCAGACACATGGATTGGATCTCACTCAAATAGTTGGGCTAGTTGATTATGAAATGAGCATAATCACAAACGATCGATCGAAATTTGATGAGAAATTTCAGGAGGCAATGGAGTTCTGACAGCAAGTGCAGCAACTTATTGATGAAGATGAGAATCCTGATTTCGATGTCGTTCTTCAAGAAAATCTTCTACCTACTACGATATCTGGGAAGAGGCGTCGCTTTTTCGATGAATCAACACCGGAGACCCGGATAACTGATCCGATTGAAAGATTCAGATTAAATGTTTATCTTCCAGTCATTGATCGTTTGAGTCAAGAAATATCATCCAGATTCAGTGAAAGAAATTTGGCACTCTATAAGGAACTTTGGTATCTCAACCCCAACAATTACAAACGGGTTACTGATACAAATGTCAATTTATTTTCAATGAAATGCCTTGCTGAACTGGCAGAGGTGGATGCGTTAGAGCTGAAGCATGAATTAATTCACTTTGCACAAGTTCACCAAACGCTTCAGAAACCCACCCTAGAATCAGATCCTGAGGAGAAAAGTGATGAAGATGAAACGGAATATCCTACTTTGTAACTCCGCCATTCTGCAAGGGCAAGTGTTCGAATTGCTTGGAATGTATTCTTCAACTCCTCATTGAGTACCGCTACCATTGCAGGAGTTACAATCGTTTATAGACATGTCTAAGAACAGCGCTAACCTTGCCATGCACAGTAGTATCATGTGAAAGAGTCTTTTCAAAATTTCGTTTTATAAAGAGTCGTCTTCGTTCGCTTCTAGGACACAAACTTATGGAAGCACTACTTATTTGTTCAGTCGAAGTGGACATGCTGAAAGTTATTGATTATGAAGCAGTCTATCAAAAACTTTCAGAAACTACTTCTGAAATGAAAAAGTGCTTAATGGTCTGAAATTTGCTTATAAGGAACTTTGGTATCTCAACCCCAACAATTACAAACGGGTTACTGATACAAATGTCAATTTATTTTCAATGAAATGCCTTGCTGAACTGGCAGAGGTGGATGCGTTAGAGCTGAAGCATGAATTAATTCACTTTGCACAAGTTCACCAAACGCTTCAGAAACCCACCCTAGAATCAGATCCCGAGGAGAAAAGTGATGAAGATGAAACGGAATATCCTATTTTGTAACTCCGCCATTCTGCAAGGGCAAGTGTTCGAATTGCTTGGAATGTATTCTTCAACTCCTCATTGAGTACCGCTACCATTGCAGGAGTTACAATCGTTTATAGACATGTCTAAAAACAGCGCTAACCTTGCCATGCACAGTAGTATCATGTGAAAGTCTTTTCAAAATTTCGTTTTATAAAGAGTCGTCTTCGTTCGCTTCTAGGACACAAACTTATGGAAGCACTACTTATTTGTTCAGTCGAAGTGGACATGCTGAAAGTTATTGATTATGAAGCAGTCTATCAAAAACTTTCAGAAACTACTTCTGAAATGAAAAAGTGCTTAATGGTCTGAAATTTGCTTATAAATATAAAAGTTGTTTTATGGATAATAAAGGTTTTAGTTTCTAAATAGGTTATTTTTTGCAACTATTTTTGTCTTCCATCATTTGCCTGATCCAATAACTTTTTGTAATACGTGTTTTTAGTAAATTTCGGTTGAAGACTGGAACACATAAAAATCTGTGCCTCCCACCACTAAATTGGCACCCCCCCCCAAGCAGGTCCTAGTCCGACTCTGGCATCACTCTCTTTTGCCATCTACTGGTGACGTCTTACATCACTATCTATTTTTATTAAGGGGACCTATGAAAAAGAAATCACAGTCATATGTAATCCAAGAATACTAAGAAAAGTTAAAAAATTTTGGGATTGGGCCGGTATCACATGCCAAGATACTTCAAAAAGTCGCCATTCGAGAAAAAAAGAAAAATTGATAAAGCAATATGAATACTTCTCGAAAAACAAAACACAGGAAGAAAGAATAAATAAGAAGAGACCATCTTTTCTGAGGGAATTAAAGGAGCTATTTGATATTTGTTCTCAAAATGCCATAGAAATAATAAAAAAAGATCCAATAAGAACTTCGGTAACAAAGCAGCAAGATATAGAATTTCTAATAGACCAAAGAGGACCCAAAAAGCTTTGCTTAGGATCAATAGATAAAAGCTATCAAAACAAGTTTGAGAGTCAGGTGAAAAGAGTGGAGCGTGAAAAATTACTTAAAGAGAAGGAACTGGAGAGACAGGAAAAACTCAGCATGACCTTGAAAACAGATAGTGAAGGAGAAATAGCGATTCCTAATTAATTAAATCCTATTCCAAGTACATCATATGCTAGAGATGAGGATTCTACGCCTCCTCCATCAAAATTTCTCAAGCAAAAGAAAAAATATTGTACAGAATCCTATTGTTTCAAATATGGCAGATCGTCTTAACCTTTCTGTTCGCCAAAGAACAGGGTTTGCTGCTGTTATTGCAAGTCAGTGCGATAAAGACCTGAGAGATATCACTTTATCAAGATCAACGATGCACAGACATGGGATACAAAGCAGAATTGAAACAAAATGGCCAAAGAAAAGTTTATACCACCTGAACATTGTGCTCTACACTGGGATGGGAAGCTCGTCTCTGATAACGGTGGGGAAATGGGAGAAAGGCTAGCAATAAATGCGTCAGGGATCCCTTCAGCACCTGAGGGAAAAGTTCTTGTATACAAACTATTTCGGATTCCTCTGATAAAATGCAAGCAAACGTCGCATTTAATGCTACAAAAGACTGGAACTTGGACCAAAACATTTGTGTACTGGTTTTTGATACAACAGCGTCTAATACTGGTTGGATAAATGGAGCCTGCATCATTTTAGAAGAGCTCCTAGAAAGGAAGGTAATGTGACTTGCATGTAAGCATCACATTTACGAAAGAATCTTGGCCGCTGCATTTACTCAAATATTTAGCACTACCACAGGCCCAGAAAATGTTATTTAAACAGTTTCGAGATAAATGAGACATTAGACGTCACAAAAACTTATACAACTTTGAAAATTACAAATAGACATGAAATCAAAGATGCAACGAGTAACCCAAGTTTTGAAGATGTTAAGCGACACAGATATCGGAAACATATTTCTCAGCAATGATTATAGGGAATGCGTAGTTGTTGTTCTCCAAATTCTTGGACATATCCCACCTAACGGAGTTCGTTAGCTCCGAAAGAGAGCAATTCATAATGCCCGCTGGATGGCAACTATTCTCTATTCTGCTAAAATGTTGACATTCAGCAAACAAATGGATTATTCTGAAGAATATGTGAAACACTTAGAGGAGTTCTGCTTATTCATTGCTTTATAAATCCAACCATGGCTCAAAGCACCAAAAGCGTCGGATGCAGCAATCAATGATTTGACTTTCTTTAGTAACCTACACATATATGGTGACAGAGTGGACAGAAATGTAGCTCATCGTACAATCAAGATATTCGAAGGCGATTGTTGGTACCTAACTGAGGAGCTTATTCCATTTTCATTATTTTCTTTACGTATATCTGATGAAGAGAAAAGAAACATTGCTACAGAAATTATTAGATCACATAGAAATGATAAAAACAGCTCGTATGCCCAAAGTGGCAAACCAGTATTTCCTTTGATCAATAAATCAACCAAACTAGCTTCCCAAGCTGGACCAAAATCTTGGTTTTTCTTTGATGTTCTACATAGCAATGGAAAATGGTTAAATAAACCTGTTAAAACATAGAAAGAGGATGGAGATTGTATTCAAATCTCCAATTTTGTACACACTGTTGAGGTTGTTAATGATGCGGCCGAGCGTGGAGTACAATTAATTGAAGATTTTGCAAATTGCATCACAACAGATGAGGAACAAAGAAAACAACTACAAGTTGCGGAATATCAAAGAAGTTTGTTGCCATCTTTTAAAAAGAGTTCCTTAGTTCACCTGCTAGAATAGCTTCAATTATTATCAGTATTCACATTTTATTTCATACATTCATTTGCTTTACTAAGTAATTTTTCTGTTCAAGGTATTGTATGTTTGTTGAATAAAAAGAAGATGGTACTCAAGAGCTGGCATGAAATGTTCAATCTCTTGGGTTGTTCCCACCTTGGAAATATTGTGAATCTCAAATATATTCCAAGGCCCATTGCCGCGAAGCTGCATTGGGATGATGCTGCACAGGTGGCGATAACACCTATTCTCTAAATACCATTCAAGACAAAATGTAGAAGAAAATGTACAAAATAGATAAAAGCATGATAAATTAGATATCAATCGATAGCTATTTTAATTTTTTATTAAAAAATGTACATCGAATGAGGTTATAATAAAATGAAAGAAATATATAACCGAAAGACTTCCGAAAATCGACAATTTTTGATAAAGAAAAGGGGAAAATTGGCTTTGTAGGCCTAGGGGGTCCGAAAGTTTCATCAAATGGAAAATAATTGCTATTTTCTTACTTAGAGCGACAGGCATAATGATATTAGGAATCTTGACCTGGGAAAAAAAGAAGTTGGTCAAAAATGGGGCACCTTACTGTCCACTGCATTGCGGGACACATTCTCAAGCATCTCTGGGGGTTATTTTAGCGACTCCTGCGACAATGCGGGTTCGCAGATCCTGCAGGTTTGTAACTATTGTTTTGTAAACCTCAGACTTTATAAAGCCCCACGCAAAGTAGTCTAAGGCAGAGCAAGTGTTATGTAGTGGATATTTTACCAAGGGTTGGAGTAAGCATAGAGTTTACAAGTAGAATTTTAGCCTTAAATAATAAAGTTAGGATGCTATGTAGTGAATGGGTTCAGTTCATAGATTTGTGGGATAATTTTTATGAAAGGAGGGAGCTTTACAGGAAGGATGGATTACATCTTAGTAGAAGGGGAACTGCTTTGTATGGGAGACTTCTAGAGGAAGATCAACAGAGGGCATAGAGCATCAGGTGTGGAAAATTTGGGAGTACCGAAATGGAAGACCCACCTAATCTTGGATAAGTCACTTTGAAAAAAACTATATAGGGCTATGGGTTGATTGCCTGTGCCCTCATCCGTTGGAAATTTCCAGCAGATTTCAGTGGAGGGTTACCGACAAAAGCCCTATGCCTTTTCGTTAGAGAGTTATAAATATGTAGGTCTTTAAAGGACCTCTTTACATTTATATTGATTACGGTAATTCTAGCATCGGGAGTTGGGAAAGCCTTATGTTAATAAAACTGAAATTGCTCACCTTATTTTTGCTGGGTCTTTGTTTGTTTCGATGTAGGGCGTTACGATCATTTTCGGTGTAGGGCCGCCACGATGGAGTTACGCGGCGAATTTACTTAAGGTAATTAATATAGGCAGTCACTATATAAACCCCTGAAGGAATAGGCCTATCCTTTTATAGTCTTAGGTTTTATATTATAAGGAATTCACTCAGAACTAGAGGGGGACAAAGACATCCTCCCAGTTTAAAGCTTCGCTGTAACATAAACAGCCCTGAGAGCCGTTCCTTGGTTCTGGTGTATTATTTGCCGAACTAGCAAATTTTTGTTTGGTCTACTCCTGTAGACTAAACAATAAATTGGGTTTTCTTGTTGCTATGTGGGCTGATTCATACATACAGGTTCTTTGTACGTATGGCAATTCAATTATTTCATTCCCAATAGGCTATGTCGCCAATCCCGAGGCAATTTTGTATAGATATTTAATTCAATTAATTAATAATTTATATTTAATTATGAAATAAATGTACCACATATGATACCATGTTGTGAGTGCGTATAGTTTTTCCATATACTGGGGGGGGCCGGAGAAAAATTTGTATGTTATAGATCAAAATTTTTTGACAAACTGTGTAAAACATGTAAAAATGGATCAAAAGAATGAAGTAGAAATTTAGGAAGAGAGAGGTTACTCAAGACCTATTCAAATATGAAAGTTCAAGAGGCCAACTTCTCAAGTTTAGTTAAAGTTATGTCAATCAGTTTGACTCCCTTTAGGTATAGGAAATTTATGGGATTAAAGTAAAGTTATTAAGCATTTTAACTTTGCTCAGTTTGTGTAAGTTTTATAAGTCACCAGTCTTAATTTTTTCTTGTAAAAGTTTTCTGGCTTTCAAAGCAGTCTTTCTTTGAGGCCTGTCTGGTTTAGTCTGAGTTACATCAGGCACATTGAGAGATTCCTCCCCAATAGTATCCTGATCCATCCTTTGGGGTAATGGTTCTAATTTAGCCCCACACTCCAAAGGATATAGTAATGTGATATCTCTGGTGGTCTCACCAGTTGCTGTTTTCAGTTTTACAACCCTGGTAACTTCGTCTTCACCAGTTTTGAGTTCCAAGACTTTTCCCATTGACCAATGTTGTCTTGGTGTCTTGTCATGTATCAACACAATGTCCCCAATTTTGACTGAATCATTCCAACTTTGTTTTGTTAATTGTTTATGTCTTTCTCTAAGACTTGTTAAGTATTCTTCTCTCCATTTTGTTATAAATTGAGTCTTGATTTGTGTCAAATGTTGGTATTTTGTGTTGAGTTCTTTGTGTCCTATTTCCCAATCTGGATCCTCTGTACTGTTATGTTCAGATTCTGGTAACATGTTTACTGTTTCTCCCTTAATTAGGTGGTTTGGTGTGAGAGGTTCTGGCTCATTAATACCATCTCCCACATAAGTTAATGGTCTGTTGTTGACAACATTTTCAATTTCTGACAGAATAGTCATGAGTTCAAAAAGTTGTAGATGTTTTGTCCCAATAGTCTTTTTAAGGCAGTTCTTTACAGTTTGTATGTTTCTTTCCCAAATTGAACCATACCATGGTGTATTAACAGGAATGTACTTCCAGGTTATGTTGTGTTTGGTTAAATGAGTTTGTACTGTTTCACTGTCACAAATCTGATGAATAATTCTTTCACCAGATTTGAAGTATGTGGCATTGTCTGACCATATAGTTTTGGGTACAGAATTGTGTGCACAAAATCGTCTGAAAGCAGCAATAAAAGCTTCTGCTGTCAGATCTTCTACTATGTCTAGACATATGGCACGTGTGGCAGCACAGGTGAAGAGTACAATGTACACTTTGTATTCCTTTGAATCCATTTTGTCTCCAAAACTCACATTTACCGCTCCAGTGTAGTCAATACCCGTGGTTTCAAATGGCCGAGTAAATGTTACTCGTTCCACAGGTAGGTCTGGAGGGCTTGGGGTCTTAAAGGGTCGTGAATGGATACGTTTACAAGGAATGCATGTGTTTAAAATTTTCTTTGTTTCAGTTCTACCCTTTGGTAGCCAGTAAGTTTTTCTCAGCTCTGTCAGGGTTTGTGGGACCCCATGTGGTGTATTTTGTTGTGGGTATCCCTGATGATGAGTTTTGTGAAGTGATTTCTCCTTGGAAGAAGAATTGGGTGCTTAGAGTTGTAAGTCAAAGTTGACTTGTTAAGCCTTCCTTTACACCTTATCAGACCCTCTGTATCCAGGTACAGATTTAGATCCATGACAAGTGAAGGAATACCTTTGTTTAATGTGTTACTGGACCTAAGATACTTCAACTCCTTGTCAAATTCTGAAGCTTGTATCTGTTTGAGCCAGTATTTTGTTGCAGTTTCTGTTAAGTTAGAAAAGGCTTTCTGAGGACAGTGTTTGAGAAGGTAGCTATTGACAAACTTGCAGCAATAGACTGTAATTCTCAAGAGTTTGTTGATGTCTGAATAAGGTGTAGTCAAATATAGGTTTGTCCTCAGTGATCTTTTCAGTTGTAGAGTTGAGTGTGAGGTTAACTACTTTGGCTGGCCAAAGATCCTCACATGTTAGCCATTCGGGCCCTTCATACCAGATTTTATTTGTTTTCAACAGCTTGTAAGAGAGCCCTCTTGTCAAAAAGTCTGCAGGATTCTCTTTTGTTTTTATGTACCTAAATTTGATACCAAGGTTTGTGTTTGCAGTTTTGATTTCTGTTAGTCTGTTTTTCACAAATATTTTTGCAAGAAGTTGTATCTGTGTTGGTCACCCATGTTAGACAAATTTGACTGTCTGTCCTTAAGTAAATGTTTGTTATGTCAACTTCTTTATACACTTGTGAAAGAAAGTTTGCTGTTTTAACTCCCAATGAGACAGCTAATAATTCAAGTTGTGGTACAGTTTTCTTTTGGTTTAAGGGTGCCACTTTTGCCTTTGAATAAACCAAGTTACTTTCATTTTCACTTGTTAAATAGGCACAACACCCGTAAGCTTGTGTGCTGGCATCTGTAAAAATGTGTAGTGTTTGAGATTTCAATCTGTAGCCAGCACATCTTGGTACGTAGATGTCTTGAACTTTGTTCAAGTCTGTGGCTAATTTTTTCCAATGAAGTTGGTCTTCCACTGAAAGTGGTTCATCCCAATCAATTTTCTTTTTCCATAAGTCTTGCAAAAGGGTTTTGGATCTTATGGTTGCTGGTAAATATAATCCAATGGGGTCGAAAATTTTGGATGATTCTGAAAGCACTTGTCTTTTTGTATCGGCATTTGGATTTAAGTTATAACTCTTTGTGCAAAGAGTGTCATCGTGTTCGGAATTCTGTTTTAAAAACCAAAGCATTCCAAGTGTTTTCGTGTAATTGTTTGGTTCAATGTTCCCATTGTTGTCTTTTGTTATTTGTTCATTTAATTTAGGAGAATTAGAAAGAGTTTGTACTGTATTCAAACCTCCTACCACTTCAGACTAGTCAATACCCGTAGTTTTAGTGGAGTAAATTTACTCCTCCACAGGTAGATCTGGAGGGCTTGGGGCTTTGAATCCTGTACTGTTTTTGTGTTGTTTGGCCTATGGCCAAGGGAGGCCACAAGACCCTTTTTGTTTGGTCTCTGGCCAAAGGAGGCCACAAGACCCTTGTTGTTTGGTCTCTGGCCAAGGGAGGCCACAAGACCAATGTTGTTTGGTCTCTGGCCAAGGGAGGCCACAAGACCCTTGTTGTTTGGTCTCTGGCCAAGGGAGGCCACAAGACCCTTTTTGTTTGGTCTCTGGCCAAGGAGGCCACAAGACCCTTGATGAATATGTTGGGCTATGGCCAAGGAGCCATCAGCCCTTGATGAATATGTTGGGCTATGGCCAAGTGAGGCCATCAGCCCTTGATGAATTGTTGGGCTATGGCCAAGGTAGGCCATCAGCCCTTTGATGAATTTGTTGGGCTATGGCCAAGGTAGGCCAAGCCCTTTGATGAATTTGTTGGGCTATGGCCAAGGTAGGCCATCAGCCCTTTGATGAATTTGTTGGGCTATGGCCAAGGTAGGCCATCAGCCTTTGATGAATTTGTTGGGCTATGGCCAAGGTAGGCCATCAGCCTTTGATGAATTTGTTGGGCTATGGCCAAGGTAGGCCATCAGCCCTTTGATGAATTTGTTGGGCTATGGCCAAGGTAGGCCAAGCCCTTTGATGAATTTGTTGGGCTATGGCCAAGGTAGGCCATCAGCCCTTTGATGAATTTGTTGGGCTATGGCCAAGGTAGGCCAAGCCCTTTGATGAATTTGTTGGGCTATGGCCAAGGGTAGGCCATCAGCCCTTTGATGAATTTGTTGGGCTATGGCCAAGGGTAGGCCATCAGCCCTTTGATGTTGGGCTATGGCCAAGGTAGGCCATCAGCCCTTTGATGAATTTGTTGGGCTATGGCCAAGGGTAGGCCAGGCCCTTTGATGAATTTGTTGGGCTATGGCCAAGGGTAGGCCATCAGCCCTTTGATGAATTTGTTGGGCTATGGCCAAGGGTAGGCCATCAGCCTTTGATGAATTTGTTGGGCTATGGCCAAGGGTAGGCCATCAGCCCTTTGATGAATTTGTTGGGCTATGGCCAAGGGTAGGCCATCAACCCTTTGGAGTAGAGTAGTTTGTTTGTACGTGTCACTGTCTAACCATATAATTTTTGGCACAAAATTATGTGCACAGAATCAGAGCGCAGCAATAAAAGCTTTTACTCTCCGATCCTTGGTTATGTTTAGACAGGTTGTTGTGTTTGAGACACATGAAAGAGTAGTGTGTGTGTGTGTGTGTGTGTGTGTGTATCATTCCTCCGAATCCAGTTGGTCTTCAAAACTTGGATTCACCACTCCAATGAAGTCAATACCAGTAGTTATGAATGAGTAAATGTTGTGTATCCTACAGGTAGGTCTGGAAGGTTTTGGGGTTTTGAAGGAATCCAATCTGTTTGCAAGGAATGTATGTGTCTGTTGATGAAATCTGTTGTGTTTCTTCTTTTAAAAGAAGAATTGGATGTTTGAAGTCGTATGTATATATTTATATACTGTACCGTACGTATGTGTGTAAATGTGTGTATTTTGTTATAGGGTTTTATTTTTGGGTTTTGGATTAGGTTAATCTATTTGGCTGAGTAAAGATCCTCAAACGTTGCATTTGAGACCCTTATATCAAGCCTTGTTTGTTTTATGCCTATATGTCAAATAGGAATTGGAATAGGTTGGGCCTATTGGTCAAATAGGACTTGGAATAGGTTGGGCCTATATGTCAAATAGGACTTGGAATAGGTTGGGCCTATATGTCAAATAGGACTTGGAATAGGTTGGGCCTATATGTCAAATAGGACTTGGTGTGCCTATGTCAAATTCGACTTCGTAGGTTGGGCCTATATGTCAAATAGGACTTGAAATAGGTTGGGCCTATATTGGTCAAATAGGACTTAGAATAGGTTGGGCCTATATGTCAAATAGGACTTGGTGTGCCTATATGTCAAATAGGACTTGGAATAGGTTGGGCCTATGTCAAATAGGACTTGGAATAGGTTGGGCCTATGTCAAATAGGACTTGGAATAGGTTGGGCCTATGTCAAATAGGACTTGGAATAGGTAATAGGTTGGGCCTATATGTCAAATAGGACTTGGTGTGCCTATATGTCAAATAGGACTTCGAATAGGTAATAGGTTGGGCCTATATGTCAAATAGGACTTGGAATAGGTTGGGCCTATATGTCAAATAGGACTTGGAATAGGTTGGGATAGGGTCACGAATAGGTGTTAGGTGGGTGTAGGTTTGAATTTGTGCAATTGCTTTAGGTCTTTGTGATGTTACAGTTCGAGTCAAATTTTGTGATGTTACAGTTCGAGTCGAATTTTGTGATGTTACAGGTTTGAGTCGAATTTTGTGATGTTACAGGTCTGAGTCGAATTTTGTGATGTTACAGTTCGAGTCGAATTTTGTGATGTTACAGATCTGAGTCGAATTTTGTGATGTTACAGTTCGAGTCGAATTTTGTGATGTTACAGTTCGAGTCGAATTTTGTGATGTTACAGTTCGAGTCGAATTTTGTGATGTTAATGAGTAAGTTAAATTGCTGAAATAAATTTTATAACCTACACCACAGGTTCAATTATAAATTTAGTGTTTTTAATTAGGATAGGCCTTGAGTGTAAAGAGTAAGGCCTACTTTAAGAGGTAGGCCTATTATGTAAGGTAAAGTTAAGCGGGCCTACTAAATAGGCCTATTTGTTGGGCCTACCAAGTAGGCTTATGTTTGGGCCTATTATTTTATAGGACCTCAAATGAGTTAAGCCTGTTAAATTAACAAGGCTTAGTTTTGAATTTGAAGAGTAGGACCTATTAAATAGGCTTAATGTTGCGGGCCTATTATTTTTAGGACCTAAAATAAGTTATGCCTGTTAAATGAACAAGCCTTTGTTTTCGATTAGTGTAAAGGTAAAGGAATCGGTTCCCAGTTTTAGGCCACTATATGAAAAAACTATAGTGGGGTTACGGTTGAAATTAGGGTTAGGCCAATGAGGTAAGCCTAGCCACCGCGTGTGTCAGTGTAAATTGTAGAGGGGTTAGTTCCCCATGCACAGGGCCACCATCTGAAAAAAACTATATAGGGCTATGGGTTGATTGCCTGTGCCCTCATCCGTTGGAAATTTCCAGCAGATTTCAGTGGAGGGTTACCGACAAAAGCCCTATGCCTTTTCGTTAGAGAGTTATAAATATGTAGGTCTTTAAAGGACCTCTTTACATTTATATTGATTACGGTAATTCTAGCATCGGGAGTTGGGAAAGCCTTATGTTAATAAAATCTGCAAATGCTCACCTTATTTTTGCTGGGTCTTTGTTTGTTTCGATGTAGGGCGTTACGATCATTTTTGGTGTAGGGCCGCCACGATGGAGTTACGCGGCGAATTTACTTAAGGTAATTAATATAGGCAGTCACTATATAAACCCCTGAAGGAATAGGCCTATCCTTTTATAGTCTTAGGTTTTATATTATAAGGAATTCACTCAGAACTAGAGGGGGGACAAAGACATCCTCCCAGTTTAAAGCTTCGCTATAACATAAACAGCCCTGAGAGCCGTTCCTTGGTTCTGGTGTATTATTTGCCGAACTAGCAAAATTTTTGTTTGGGCTACTCCTGTAGACTAAACAATAAATTGGGTTTTCTTGTTGCTATGTGGGGCTGATTCATACATACAGGTTCTTTGTACGTATGGCAATTCAATTATTTCATTCCCAATAGGCTATGTCGCCAATCCCGAGGCAATTTTGTATAGATATTTAATTCAATTAATTAATAATTTATATTTAATTATGAAATAAATGTACCACATATGATACCATGTTGTGAGTGCGTATAGTTTTTCCATAGTCACATTGACATTCAAAAATAATAACAATGAAAGTAAATCAGAAGGAGAACTTGAACTCTTGCTGAGAAAAATTAAAAAGACACCAACGAAGAAACAAATATGGGATGAAAAAAAAAAGATCCCATAGCTAGAAATGGCAACATGGTTTTAGGAAGAAAAAATCACAATAATAACAACAAAGAACGAGAGGGCTGGAGACGAAGAAGCCGGAATAAAAAGTTCATTATTGGTGTCAAAAAATTAAATTTAAGAAATTATATCACTTCAAGGTAAGAAGTTCATAAATTTCCCTTCGGTTATTAAATTTAGGTTAAATAAGTTGACATTTCAGCTGTAATTGTTTAACAATAAAGTATGGAAGTCCAGTTTATGGACACATAGCTAGGCTGGTTCATCTTTAGCCTAGGTCTTCCATCTTCAACGTAGCCTAAGTTGTGTTTAGGCTACTCTAGTTGGAGCAGGACCTATTTTTTCCATAACTATAATGGTGGCCCGTATGGGGAAGGGTTATTTGCTGTGAAAACCTTAACCATGAATACAATAACAAAACAGAATTAAAACAAACAAAAAAAAAAAGAGACAAAAAATTACGCCTTATCAAACTTTGATGGTTAATATTGACCAGAACGATAGGCCTAACATTTTGACATCTGAACAGAATTTATTCTATGTTTGGCTTTTTCAGATATTTACGACATATAAATAATAATAAATTACGAAGCCCTAACTAAAAATAAAAATAAGAAATAATTCAAATACTTCAAAACTTATCATTTGGCCATGAATGTGGTAAAATTCTAGAATAAGGGTAATCCGAAGCCTAGCCTATTTAACCAAAATAAAGCTTAAGTATTGTATACATAAAATAAAGCTTATTTATAGAGTTGAAAGGGTTTTAGGATTTTGGGGACTTATTTTTGGAAAAAAACAAAATAAACAAAATATGGCTGAAAGTGAAGCAATTGAGGCAAAGATTAAATCATTAAAAGGGAAGAAATCAGCAAGGAAGGGAGTCATTACCAGGCTTTTAACTAGCTTTAATAGCAAAGAAAATCCAAATAAAAGGGATTATGATACTATTTTGGGTGGTTTAAATAGAATTAAACAGGAAATAATAATTATAGACGAGGAATGCAAAAAACCACTTTTTTCTACGTGAAGGTCAAAATATGAAAATAAAAACCCACTCTAATAGATAGAGTTTATTTCCACAACAGTTTCGATGCCCACTGGCATCCTCCTCGGGTGGATACAGAAAAACGAATGAACCAAAACAAGAGGGAAAAACAGTCCATGGACCGACCGTTAAGAAATTCGCACCTAGGTTAGATCCCATTCTCCCGACACCGGAAGGGCATTTTCATTAAAGGGACCCGCTTATAAGGACATTCGCACAAATTTAAAACTATCTTCCTGTTCTAAACATACAGATTCTATTATTTTTTTAATATTTTTTTTTTACCTAATTATAATTATTACATATATTATTAAATTTATTACATTTAATATTGCATTATTATTTATTACAGAAATTATAAATTTATTATTACATTGGTTATTACATTGTTGTTTATTATACAGAACTTATCACGTTGGCTCCCGAGCCTCATTTCTCGTTTTGTCCCAGGGTCCCAATACGATATCTTAATTAATTTTGATATGAGCGCCATAATATTTTTACACTATATCATATGTGAGGCAAGGATCACATAGATAGTGTTTTTGACCCACGACCCACTTGTGGGTAATATTACATATTACAACCTAGAGTCCCACACGACCCACCCGTGGGACGTTTTTAAAATTTTAGAGATATAACTATTACATTCATACTAACTCTTGTTTCTTTCTTTTCAGGTTTCTTTTGATAATGCTTATAAAAGAATTAGCAATATTCTAAATATAAATGCAAATTAGCAATAAAATATAAATTAGCAATACTAAATTAGTAAATTAGCATAATACTAAATTAGCAAAACTAAATATAAATTAGCAATATTCTAAATCTAAATAAAAATAGCAAACACCATAATGAGTGCTAATCCAAGCAAAGTGCCAGTAAATCTATTTTATACTTCTAAGAAAAGAAAAACAGTTGTAGATGGTTCCAGCAGTGAAGATGAAGATGATAATCTCCAATGTGATTTGTCTTCAGAAGATTCTCTTTATGATCCTTCTGGTACTTATAGCACCGATACAGAGATTTCTGAAGCAGAAGTTGAATCGGATTCTGAAAGTGACACTGAAAATGCAAATAATAATCAAGATGATACTTCAGGGAATGGGTGGCACCCAGTGGATGGTTCCCTGCAACACACTTTTCCATTTATCGATCCAGGTTTGGGGTCAGCTACTGTTGTCACTCCTTATGATGCATATAAACTTATGGTAACTGATGAAATACTTGAACTGATAGTTGAGGAAACAAATCGCAATTATCACCAAAATACGACTGCTGGAAATACTAGGCTAACTAAATGGACAGACACCAACTGTGATGAAATAAAGAAGTTCTTGGGCATCATTATGTACATGGGAGTTATAAAATATCCAAAGATATCAAATTATTGGCAAAAAGATCCCTTCTTCAAAAATTCTTATATACCTCAAATAATGTCCCGAAACAGGTTTCAGGCACTGTTGCGATTTGTGCACTTTGCAGATAACCAAACCGCTGGAACAGACCGCTTACTGAAAATTAGGAACGTTCTAGAAATCCTTGAAAAAAATTTCACTTCTGCTAATACTCTGGGTGAATACATTGCTGTTGACGAAACAATGGTGCCATGGCGTGGACGGTTAGTTTTTCGTCAATACAATCCTGGGAAAGCACATAAATACGGCATAAAAATTTATAAATGTGAAAATCAAAAGAAAAACGAAAAAAAATTTATAAAATATAGAAAAAAAATGTGAAAATCAAAAGAAAAACGAAAAAAAATTTATAAAATATAGAAAACAAATGTTGTTCTAGTGTACCATAATCACATACTTAAGCAATCGTAGCGTCCCAGCTCTCAAAAGGCTCATTGAAAAGAAATAATGAGACGACACACCGGAGGGTCGTGTGGCTCTTGCATACATACCACCACGACCCTCCGGTGGGTCGTGTGGGAGCCAACGTGTTATAAACTGAAAAACGAATGAAAAAGGCGAGAAGGAAACAATCCAGAGACCATTGAGAAATTCGCACCTAGGTTAGATACCATTCTCCCGACACCGGAAGGGCATTTTATTACAGGGTCCCGCTTATAAGTACATTCGCACAAATTAAAACTATCTTCTTGTTCTATACATACAGATTCTAATATTTTGACATAATTACTGCATTTATTATTGCATTTACATTTTTTTTTAACATTTATTATTATTACCTTTATCCTAATTATTAAATTTATAATATTACCTTTATTATTACATCTGTTGCATTTATATTTATTTCCACATTTATTACTTCCATTATTACATTTACTAAAAGCGAGTATGGAAACAATCCAGAGACGTTTAAGAAATTCACACTTAGGTTAGAACACGTTCCCCCGACTCCGTAAGGGATTTTTTGACCAAGAATCTCATTAAAGGGTCTAACTTATAAGTACCTTCACACAAATTAAAATTATCTACTTTTTCTATACATACAGATTCTATTATTTTTATTTTGACATAATTATTACATTTATAAAGTACCTTACTTGATTCCCAATCTATAGCATGATTATTTTGGCTGGCGTGATAAAAAATGGCATTATTAGTATTACAACTTCTGAAGGCATATTTGTGTTCTTTAATACGGGTTTCAATATTTCTTCCAGTTTCTCCCACGTATACTAAATCACAACTTTTACAGAGAATGCTGTAGACACAGGCTTGTTCCTCTTTTGCAACGTTATTCCTAACCAATTTACTTTTCACGGTAGACGAATATTTGAACGCCAAAGCAAACTTAAAATCTTTCGTCAACGGTTTTACTCTTTCTAAGCCGGCAATGTAAGGCAAACTCACATATTGTTTTTGGTTAACTGAAGGTTCCCGAGGGGCATAAAAAGATTTTCTGGCTTTAAAATACGCCTTTCTGATAAACCACTCAGGATATTTTAAATCCTTAAAAAATGTTCCCAGGAATTTAATTTGGTTTCGTTATGTAGATGATATTTTCTCATTTTGGCCTGACCACTGGAACAACTTTGACACTTTCTTTCAGTCATTAAATAATCTTGTTCCCTCCATTAAATTTAAATATGAATGGGAAAACGACAAACAATTACCTTTTCTAGATGTTTTGGTTATTAACGAAAGCGGAAAGCCCAATTTCACGGTCTATAGAAAACCTACTCATTGTAATTCGTACATTCATTATTTTTCATATCATGATGAAGGGGTTAAAAGCTCAATTATTTCTTCCATGTTTCTAAGAGCACTCAGGATTTGTAGCCCACATTTGCTGGACCCAGAAAATTCAAAGATTTGGAACATTTTTAAGGATTTAAAATATCCTGAGTGGTTTATGAGAAAGGCTATTTTAAAGCCAGAAAATCTTTTTATGCCCCTCGGGATTGCTTTGGCGTTCAAATATTCGTCTACCGTGAAAAGTAAATTGATTAGGAATAACGTTGCAAAAGAGGAACAAGCCTGTGTCTACAGCATTCTCTGTAAAAGTTGTGATTTAGTATACGTGGGAGAAACTGGAAGAAATATTGAAACCCGTATTAAAGAACACAAATATGCCTTCAGAAGTTGTAATACTAATAATGCCATTTTTTGTCACGCCAGCCAAAATAATCATGCTATAGATTGGGAATCAAGTAAGGTACTTTATAAATGTAATAATTATGTCAAAATAAAAATAATAGAATCTGTATGTATAGAAAAAGTAGATAATTTTAATTTGTGTGAAGGTACTTATAAGTTAGACCCTTTAATGAGATTCTTGGTCAAAAAATCCCTTACGGAGTCGGGGGGACGTGTTCTAACCTAAGTGTGAATTTCTTAAACGTCTCTGGATTGTTTCCTTACTCGCTTTTAGTAAATGTAATAATGGAAGTAATAAATGTGAAAATAAATATAAATGCAACAGATGTAATAATAAAGGTAATATTATAAATTTAATAATTAGGGTAAAGGTAATAATAATAAATGTTAAAAAAATGTAAATGCAATAATAAATGCAGTAATTATGTCAAAATATTAGAATCTGTATGTATAGAACAAGATAGTTTTAATTTGTGCGAATGTACTTATAAGCGGGACCCTGTAATAAAATGCCCTTCCGGTGTCGGGAGAATGGTATCTAACCTAGGTGCGAATTTCTCAATGGTCTCTGGATTGTTTCCTTCTCGCCTTTTTCATTCGTTTTTCAGTTTATAAGTTCTGTATAATAAACAACAATGTAATAACCAATGTAATAATAAATTTATAATTTCTGTAATAAATAATAATGCAATATTAAATGTAATAAATTTAATAATATATGTAATAATTATGTAAAAAAAAAAAAAAAAAAAAAAATAATAGAATCTGTATGTTTAGAACAGGAAGATAGTTTTAAATTTGTGCGAATGTACTTATAAGCGGGTCCCTTTAATGAAAATGCCCTTCCGGTGTCGGGAGAATGGGATCTAACCTAGGTGCGAATTTCTTAACGGTCGGTCCCTGGACTGTTTTTCCCTCTTGTTTTGGTTCATTCATTTTTCTGTATCCACCCGAGGAGGATGCCAGTGGGCATCGAAACTGCTGTGGAAATAAACTCTATCTATTAGAGTGGGTTTTTATTTTCATATATAGACGAGGAAATTGTTACAGAAACGGATGGAATAGATGGCGAAGAGACATATACAGCACTTTTGTGTGAACAAGAACAGAATATTTTTGAAATAGATTCTCATATAAATGAATTATACGCTGCTTTAGATAATTAATCTACCAAATAATTTAGAAGCTGCAAATCAAAGTTTGACTGATGCCTTCAGAAATGCATCCATTTCTAATGATGACAATAAACAACTAAAAGCCAAGTTACCAACATTAAAAGTGTCAATATTTGAGGGTGATCGAACAAAATTTCAGTCTTTTCTGGAAAAGTTTGATAGTTTAATTGGCAACAAAGATTATATATCTGATGTTGACAAATTTAGTTATCTGCTTAATTATTTAAAGGGCCCAGCCCTAAAACTGGTTGGTTGATGCCTTACCAGCAATAGGCAGCGCATATAAAATAGCTCTCAAATTACTAGAAAGAAATTTCCTAAATGAAAAAGAAATAGTAAATGATTTAACAATAAAATTAAAAAATATAAAACCAGCCAAGGATAACCATTAGGATCTGTACAATTTCTATTGTGAAATTGAATGCATGTTAGGTCATCTACAAAATAATGACATAGATCTAGAGAAATCAGCATGGTTTATCCAAGCCATAATATTTGATTGTTTACCTACCCAAATTAGGGATATTTTCCAAAGAATAACGGGAAATACATACCCTACCCTTGGTGAAATAAGGAATGAATTTTCAAATGTTTTGTCAATGTACAAATCTTCAAAGATTAATTCACAAACAAAGATTGATTCAGAAATAAACCAAACAAAGATTGATTCACAAATAAACCAAACAAAGAAAATTCAAACAAAACCAAAGCCACAACAACAACAAAAAGACAAATCAGAACAAAATGTGATAGGTCTAACTCCTACACTACAAAATTTTAATGTTACGACATAATTTGTACGTAAGTGTAAATTTTGTTCGGCTGATGATTACAATAGCACACGATGGACTAAATATGTAGACTTAGAATCCCGGATAAACAGGTGTTCTCAGTTAAACCTTTGTACTAAATGCACAGGTGCAGGACATACTAACAAAGACTGCAAAAAAAAAAGACTCAAGTGTGTTAATTGTGAAAGTTTAAATCATGTCTCTTGTCTTTGTGATTCATTTAAAAATTCAATAAACAAAACACGAAGAAAAATGAAAAAACATTTAATGGACATGTATCAATAAATAATGTCAATAAAATTTCTAGTGTACTTCTACCTACAATAACTTTAGATTTAAAAAATAAAAAAGGTGGGACAACTCCTATAAGATGTCTAATAGATTCTTGTTCCCAACAAACATTTGTAGATCAATCATTAGTTAATTAATTAGGCCTACAAACTCATAAAAATGAACAAGAATTGTGTATAACATCATTTGTCAAAGAAAATGAACAGAAAGAAAAATATAGTACAGTCAATTTAGATCTGGATATACCTACAGAAAATAAAACAACAAACATAGAGCAGTAGCCATTAAACAAGTTGGTCAACAAAAATTTAAAATACCAAATTTAAAACAAGTAATACAACAACTTAAAAAGCAATATAAAATTGCAGATAGAAATTTAAATGATGATACAATAGATAATGTTCAAATGTTAATTGGAGCTGATTATATTCACTTAATTCAGAAAGGCATAGTCAGAATAGGAGATGGGATAACTCTAGATACTCACTGGGGTATAGCTCCACTGGGACACATAGATAAATATAAAATAACAATGAAAAATAAAAATATATGACTAACAAACTCGCCCTATTATGGCAAGGTCTTACACAACTCAAATAATGACATAAATACTGAAATATTGAATAAATCATTAACAACTGAAGAATTAGATAAAGGGGTACAACAGCTCTGGCTATTAGAGTCAGTGGGGGTGCAAGATGGTGATCATACAGACGAAAATCAATTAATGGTTGAAAATTTTGAAAATACCATCATGTATGAAAATGGCCATTATTCAATTGAACTACCTTGGAAGATCATTTAATAGTCCAAAATTAAATGATAATCTAAAGGTAGCTAAAGGTCATCTCTATAATTTGATGAAAAGATTAAAAAATGGCAATAGAATTAAAATGTATGATGATATTTTCAAGGACCAGTTGGAAAAAGGCTTCATTGAGGAAGTTAAAGATCACCCCTTTAAAAAAAGACAACTGTCATTATCTTACTCACACAGGAGTCTATAGAAACGATGCACCCACAACAAAACTTAGAGTTCTGTATAACTGTAGTCTTAAAGATGGCAATAAGCATAGCTTGAATGACTGTCTCATAGAGGGGCCTAATCTTATTTCAGACCTTGTAAAAATCCTTCTAAGATTTAGATTAGATGACTATGCAGTTCAAAGTGATATAAGCAAAGCTTTTTTGGGAATTCATCTGAAAAATGACTATGACAAAGATCAACTAAGATTCTTGTGGTTTAATTATACATATGACTTAAATAAAGGGTTTAAAACATTTAAATTTAATGTGGTTTTGTTTGGGGCAAATGCAAGTCCTAGTGTTAGAAAATCTAGAAGAGGAAGAACCATTGTTGTCCCAAGGCGATATGATGACTAAGCTGATTGATGCAGCATTGCTTGTATATATTAAGTTAAGGTGTATATATATATCCATCTCATAATTGTAAGGTTAGTGAAAAATTCACTTAATTTAGAGCTAGCATTTTTGGGCTCTTGTGGCATCAGTGTTTGGGACTCTGGTGGCATCATTTTGGGGCGCTGCGCGTCCTTTCTACTCGTTTGTGGGATGTCGTACGTACAGGGTGTGGTCTGATAGAGAGCTCTCTTGCAATTCAGTTTGGTTGTTTAGATACAAGATTGTTGCATCGTGCAATAGTCCAGGTTGCGTTGTTGTTGCAAGGTTGAGAAAGAAGACCATAAATAGTACCCCTTTTGTTTTTATATTAAATTCATGTAACTAAGGTCTAAGGTAGGCCCGCATCGAGTCAGCAACCCTGAGGTAGGACCTAATAGGATCTCAAATCCGTAAGTTTTAATTTTAGCTTAACTTGGGCTGTAGGTAGAACTGGCCCTTTAGAATTTGGCCGTTCACGGCTCAGCTGGGATTTTGAACCCAACAAATAAATAAAATAACAAGGTCCTTCAGAACCGGATTCTACCCCAAGACTGAGTCAGTGACTATTTTTCGGCAAAGTTCTGATTGTGAAAATTGTAGCCCAAGTTAGGCCTAGACGGGTTAGGTATTATTGAGTTAAAGTCCCAGGGTAGAAAGTTTGGTCGCCCAATTGCGAAATTTGGCCAGTCGTCTGTCGTTGTTTTTGGCCTACATTTTACGGGTTTGGTTAATTTTGGGTTATTATTGAATTAAGGTCCCACGGTAGAAAGTTTGGTTGCCCAATTGCGAAACTTGGCCAGTCGTCTGTCGTCGTTTTTGGCCTACATTTTAGCGGTTTGGTTAATTTTGGGTTATTATTGAATTAAGGTCCCACATTAGAAAGTTTGGTCGCCCAATTGCTAAACTTGGCCAGTCGTCTGTCGTCGTTTTTGGCCTACATTTTACCGGTTTGGTTAATTTTGGGTTATTATTGAATTAAGGTCCCAGGGTAGAAAGTTTGGTCGCCCAATTGCGAAACTTGGCCAGTCGTCTGTCGTTGTTTTGGCCTACATTTTACTGGTTTGGTTAATTTTGGGTTATTATTGAATTAAGGTCCCAGGGTAGAAAGTTTGGTTGCCCAATTGCGAAACTTGGCCAGTCGTCTGTCGTTGTTTTTGGCCTACATTTTACCGGTTTGGTTAATTTTGGGTTATTATTGAATTAAGGTCCTGGGGTGGAAAATTTGGTATTCCATACTGGTGTTTGGTTAGTACCCCACCCAGCAATTCAGTTTATTTGAAAGTAAAATTTGCGTTTGATCAGTTTGGTTAAGTATTTCTGCCAATTCAGCTCATTTGCATTGAGCCCAATTGTTGTTTGCATTGAAGATGAGTGCATCTGAATTGAACAAATTTATAAAAAGGAGAAGCGCCTACAAAGGTCTAATTACAAAGGTCATTGCCACTATAGATTCTGCCATAGAGCAAGAGGATTTACGCTTAGTGACTGCGCAGCTTTCCATATTAGAAACTAAAAAGGTTGCTCTAAGTGAGGTAAATGTTAAAATTGAGGCTCTTATAGAAGAGGATGAAATAGAAAATAACATAATTTACTTTGAAAAGATTATTGATGATATAATTAAAGTAGGCCTCCGAGCAAAAGAGTTTAGCAGCTCAGTACAGTTAGAGACCAGGTCTAATAATGAAACAACACTCAACAAATGATGTTTGTGAAGTTAAGGTTAACAGATCTGTAGTTCAATTACCGAGGCTTGTACTCAAACCATTTTCTGGGAGTATTCAGGAATGGCAAGGATGGGCAGACAGTTTTCAATCAGCAGTTCATTCTAGTCAAGTGTTAAGTGCCGTGGAGAAGTTTAATTATTTGCAGTCCCTCTTGGAAGGGGAGGCAGCAAAGACTATAGCAGGATTAGCATTAACAGAGGCTAATTATAATGTGGCTTGGGATATATTAAAGAAACGGTTTGGTAAGCCAGAGATCTTAATTAAAAGCCACCTCCGTGCACTTTTAGCTATACCTCCTGTTAATAATCCTAATAGTGTCAAGGAGTTACGGCAGTTATATGATGAATTTGAAATTAGAACTAGGTCCCTGGATAACTTGGGTGTAGGAATGGAAAGGTATGGTATAATGTTGGTTCCTACACTGGAGTCTAAATTGCCTAGCTCAATTTTGCTTGAATTAAGTAGGGGACACTCTACAGAAAATGTGTACATCCCCCTTCACCAGATGTTAAGTCTTTTAGGCACAGAATTAGCAAGACGAGAGGGAATTGAGTTTGCACAGTGGGATGGTAAACAAGGGGACAAAGGCAGGCACAGCACCAAAGTTTCCACAAAAAGGAATAGCCCAGGTACAGTGTCAGCTCTACATGCATCCTCTGAGAATAAATTAAAGGGAATCAAGGAATGCATATTTTGCGAAGGCAACCACAAGTCATATAAATGTGAGGTGGCTGAGGCATTACCCTTTGAGGAGAGAAAGGACAGGGTAACTAAGTCCACAGCATGTTTTAAATGTTTTTTGAAAGGTCACAGAGCAAGGTTTTGTAAGTTTAAAATTTTGTGCAAAAAATGTCATGGTAGGCATCAGCCATTATTGTGTGAACACACTCCTAGTAGGCCTACCCCAGAAGTAGAGACATCAGTGGCACATGCCACTGCTATGCAAGGGAGTAAAAGTAAAGGGGGATTATTGCAAACAACTGCAGCCTTATTAATTGGGAATGAGGGAGAAGCTACTGTAAGAGTGTTGTTTGATAGTGGTAGCCAGTGTAGTTTTATTAAGACCAGAATTTCCAGAAAATTGAAGTTTAAAGAACTTAAGAGGGAAAATTTAAGAATTTCTGGGTTTGGGGTTCCGTTCAAAACCGAACCAAATTTAAGAAGGTAGAAGTTCTGGTTAAAGGGTTGTTACCGCAAAGGCCCACTATCAAGGTCCAAGCTGTAGAGATTGAGGAACTTTGTGCTCCAGTCACTACTTGTTTAGATATGGCATGTGTCCAAGAATTGCAAGTTAAAGGAATTAATTTGGGCAATAATAAGTTTGAAGGAACAGAAGATATTAGTCTTTTGATTGGAGCTGACTATTATTGGGACTTCATCACTGGTAATATTGTCCGCACATCTCGAGGCCCGGTAGCTATTGAAAGTAAGCTAGGCTGGATGCTACATGGTAGTTATTGCAATGAAATGGAAGTTAAGGCTCTTTTTGTTAAGATTGAGGAGAACAGCCATGGTCTGGAAAGGCATTTGAAAGCGTTTTGGGAACTTGAATCTATTGGCATAAAGGACAAACAGGCAAGTACAGTGAACAATGATGTTTTAGAGCAATTTGAAAAAGGGATTGGGTTTAGAGATGGTTGCTATGAAGTTGGCCTACCATGGAAGGATTCTTGCAAACCCGGTTCAAACCTTCAGCTAGCTAATCGGAGGTTGGAGACTTCATTGTACAGGCTAAGAAAAAATGAGGAGTTGTTAATTGAATACAATGAGGCCATCCTAAGTTATGTAAGGGAGGGCTATGCTGAAAGGGTGCAAGGTGAGCTGGTGAGCCAGGAGGCACATTATCTGCCACACCATGCAGTGGTACGGCGAGACAAAACTACCACCAAACTGAGGGTAGTTTTTGATGGCTCAGCCAAGGACAAAGGTGGTGTGTCCTTGAATGACTGTTTGGATGCTGGGCCAAATTTAAATGCAGATTTATTTTCCTTGTTACTGAGATTCAGGTTTGGTAGAGTAGCATTGACTGCAGATGTGAAGCAAACCTTTTTGCGGATAAAGTTAAAACCAGAGGACAGAGATGCAGTAAGGTATCTGTGGGTGGATACGAAAGACTTGTTGGAAAATGAACCTAAGGTTCAAGCATATAGAATGAAGTCAGTGTTGTTTGGCCTCAGCTCTAGTCCATTTCTGTTGGCAGCTACTATGCAGTACCATTTTAAGTAATATTCTGAAGTCTATCCTAACACTATTGAACACATAAGGAAAAATTTTTATGTTGATGATTTGCTGTGTTCCGTGGATAATACAGAAATGGCTAAACAGATATTCATGGAGGCTAGAGCTATAATGAGGGAGGCTGGCATGGAGCTTAGAAAATGGCAGACCAATCATTCGCAATTACAAGAGTTTATGAGTCATTCCTGTGTAGTACCTGATGCAGCAGAAAGTATTGAGGATTCTGGTATTAAGGAGTTGTGGGCAATAGAGGCAAAGGTGCTAGGCATTGTTTGGCAGCAAGATGATGATTTGTTTACATTCAATGGGAAATCTTTAGTAGAGCTGGCTGAGAATGAGACAAGGTGGACAAAACGTACAGCTCTTAGTTTGGCTTCAAAGGTCTTTGATCCTCTTGGATTCCTGGCTCCATTTGTGATAAAGTCAAAAATTTGGTTTCAGAGCTCTGGGAAATAGGACTTGGTTGGGACCAAGAGTTACCTGATCATATGGTGGTAAGGTGGAAATATTGGTTCAAAGAATTGGCACATCTTGGAGACATTGAAATCCCAAGATGGTACTTTGGAGAGTTGAACAATAGTCCAGACAATTTGGAGCTGCACATCTTTTGTGATGCAAGTGAGGAAGCCTATGCAACTTGTATTTATATAAGAGGCGCCTTGCAAGAGGGAGTAAGTTGCAGGTTGGTTGCTGCAAAGAGCAGAGTAGCACCTTTGAAAAGGCTTTCTGTTCCAAGGTTGGAATTGATGGGTGCAGTTATTGCTAGTCGGCTTGCAGTTATAGTGCAAAAGTCTTTGGCCCTCTCTGAAATTCCAAGCTATTATTGGACAGACTCCACTATAGTTTGGCACTGGTTAAGAAGCCAGGCAAGGAAATGGAAACCATTTGTTGCCAATAGGGTGGAGGAAATTCAAGCGCACACAGATCCCAAGCAATGGAAGCATTGTCCAGGCACCCAAAACCCCGCTGATTTACCAACACGAGGAATTTCAGTGAAAGATCTTGCACAGTCAATTTTGTGGTGGAATGGGCCGGAATGGCTAAAACTTGGCAGTGAAAACTGGCCTTCTAATCAGCCTATTGTAGGAGAATGCCAGGCTGAAGAAGCATGGGTGACTGAGGTGAGAAAATGCGCTGTGAACAGTTGTCAAGTTATGCAGCAGGACCCCATATTGAGGCTTGAGGACATTAGCAGTCTGAAAAGATTGTTAAGAGTGACAGCATGGGTATATAGATTTACCAACAACATTAAGGGAGAAACAAGAAGGGAAGGAATTCTGAACAGTAATGAGATTCAGCAAGCCAGGAAATACTGGGTGGTATATATGCAGAAGGAAAAATTTGATGAAGAGAGAGAATTGCTCACCAGCCATCCATTACAGGTTCTACCAACACATTCTGCGCTCAAGGGTTTGGATGTGTTTTTGGATCAGGATTTATTGAGAGTAGGAGGTAGACTACAGTTTTCTGGGCTTCCAGAGGAGAAAAGACATCCAATTTGCTACCTTCTGGGGGGCACTTTGTGGGCCTTTTGATCCTGGATACTCATCATAAGCTGTTACATGCTGGAGTTAGAGAAGTGATAATAGAGATTAGACAACAATTTTGGATTCCCAAAATTAGACAAGTAGTAAAAAAGGTCTTGCATAAATGTGTGGTTTGCAAGCGTTGGAGTGCAAAGCCTTATTATGAAAAGGTAGCTCCACTTCCAAGAGATCGGTGTGTCTATACTGCCCCATTTGATGTAGTGGGAGTAGACTTTGCAGGGCCAGTCTATGTGTATGAGCGAGGGGAGTCTAACAAAGGTTATATATGTCTTTTCACCTGTGCTACCACCAGAGCAATCCATTTGGAGTTTGTAAGCAACTTAAGTAGTGATGTATTTCTTTTGGCCTTTAAAAGGTTTGTGAACAGAAGGGGTTTCCCAAATAAAATCATATCGGATAATGCAAAAACCTTTCTATGCTTTAGAAATCAGCAAAAACACAGATAGTCAAGATGAAACATTTGAGTTACAGCCTCATGGAGAAGGCTTGGCTAACCTTGCAGAAGGTAACGACAACAATGCCTCTTCGGTGGGGAGTGTTAGAAAATCTAGAAGAGGAAGAACCATTGTTGTCCCAAGGCGATATGATGACTAAGCTGATTGATGCAGCATTGCTTGTATATATTAAGTTAAGGTGTATATATATCCATCTCATAATTGTAAGGTTAGTGAAAAATTCACTTAATTTAGAGCTAGCATTTTTGGGCTCTTGTGGCATCAGTGTTTGGGACTCTGGTGGCATCATTTTGGGGCGCTGCGCGTCCTTTCTACTCGTTTGTGGGATGTCGTACGTACAGGGTGTGGTCTGATAGAGAGCTCTCTTGCAATTCAGTTTGGTTGTTTAGATACAAGATTGTTGCATCGTGCAATAGTCCAGGTTGCGTTGTTGTTGCAAGGTTGAGAAAGAAGACCATAAATAGTACCCCTTTTGTTTTTATATTAAATTCATGTAACTAAGGTCTAAGGTAGGCCCGCATCGAGTCAGCAACCCTGAGGTAGGACCTAATAGGATCTCAAATCCGTAAGTTTTAATTTTAGCTTAACTTGGACTGTAGGTAGAACTGGCCCTTTAGAATTTGGCCGTTCACGGCTCAGCTGGGATTTTGAACCCAACAAATAAATAAAATAACACCTAGTTTACTGGCTTTATCCATCAAACATCACTTAAATTTGTATGATGAAAATGATTTAACTGTTCAGTTCTTGAAAAATCACTTCTATGTAGATAACCTTGTAGGATCAACCAAAACAGAGTCAGAATTAAATGAAGTTTACATAAAAGCAGATAAAATAATGAAAGAATGTAATTTTGAATTAAGAGAGTGGATCACAAATAATGAGAGACTAAATAAAAAAATAAAATCAGAAGACAAAGGATTGACAGAACCAACAAACAGGGTGAAAACATTAGGTATGATCTGGGATTTGAACTCGGATTCTAAAGTTCATGACTCACTCTGCACAAAAGGCTACACCTTAGATACAACAGCTAACACAAAAAGAAAGATCTTATCCGAAAGTTCAAAAATATTTGATCCTATGGGTTTACTCCTTCCTTCTACTATCAGATCCAGGGTTCTTTTACAAGAATTTTGGAGACAGAAAGTAGACTGGGATGATCCTATAACCAATAAACAAGAAGATAGCTGGAAAGGTTAGCTAAAGATCTCAATAAACTACAAAACATAAATATTTCCAGAGTTTGTGGACACAGAGATATGCCTCAAACCTTGCATGTATTTGGCGATGCCAGTGAAAAGGTGTATGGCTGTTGCGCTTACCTTGTAGGTGAGGATGGCAGTCATTTGATCTATGCCAAGGGGAAAGTAACACCTTTAAAACAAAAGAAAACTATTTCTCAGCTTGAACTACTTGCAGGTTATCTAGCTGCAAAAATAACAGGATTTCTCCAGAAAGTCTACCATGATTTAAACATCACAAATACATATATTTGGCTTGACAGTCAAATCTGCTTGGCATGGATCAACTCTGATGAGTTAAACTCAAAAAACATCTTTGTCCGTAACAGATTAAGAGACATAAAAGAAGCTAGACAAAATTTGGACATAACCTTCAGATACATTCCAACAAAACAAAATCCTGCAGACTTTCTTACAAGAGGATCATCCTGTAAATTACTAAAATCGAACAAAAATTGGTTTCATGGACCTGAATTGATTCAGGATGAAACCATGTGGCCAGCAGAACACATTAATGTAAAGCTTAACATGATAACCACAAATAAAGTTGAGCCACTATTACTGTAGATTATAACAATTATTCTGACTTTGGCAAACTTGTAAGGGTAACATCTTACTGTCTCAGATTCATTCACAACTGTTTAAAGAAAATAAATAAACAAAGAAATAATGATAATGAAATGTATACAAGTCTGGCTACCAAATATTGGATTAACCACATACAACAAACAGAATACAAAAATGAAATAGATTTTCTAACAATTGGTAAACAAATGAGCAAAGTACCCTCTGTGGTAATAAATTTGAATCTCTACATTGACAAAGATGGCTTATTAAGATGTAAGGGTAGATTAAACAAATCACAAATCACATATAACAGTAAACAACCCCTTCTTCTTCCTAGGTTCCATCACATTACAACCCTAATTATTAGAGAGAAACACAATGAACGTTATCACATGGGTGTTCCACAAACATTAAATGCCATTAGAAAGTTGTATTAGATACCCAAAGGCAGAATGACTGTAAAGACAGTTTTGAATAACTGTGTCATCTGCAAAAGGATTCATTCCAGATCTTTCAGGAAGACCAATCCTCCTGATTTGCCAACAGAAAGAGTCACCTTTAATAGGCCTTTTGAAACAGTTGGCATAGACTATACAGGAAGTTTGACTGTTGGTCTAGGAACAACAGAACAAAAAATGTACATCATACTTTACACATGTTCATCTTCTAGAGCAGTCAGCTTAAATATAGTAAGTGATCTCTCTGCAGAATCATTTGTCTATAGCTTTAGAGATTTTGTGCTAAGCATTCTGTACCCAAAATTGTTTGGACAGATAATGCAACATATTTCAAGGCTGGTGAAAGCCAAATAAATGACATATTACAAAATTCACATACCATAACATATCTACAAAATAAAATGGAAATACATCCCTGTTGCATCACCATGGTATGGAGCAATCTGGGAAAGGAATATCCAAACAATAAAGAATTGCCTATAGAAATCAATAGGTAAAAAACAAATTGAATTCTTTGAACTTCTCACTCTCATTAGTGAAATTGAGAATGTTGTCAATAACAGACCTCTTACTTATGTAGGGGATAATATTAATGATGTAGAGCCTCTCACCCCAAATCATTTGATTAAGGGAGAAGTCATTACTCATGGCTGCTGGGAATTCCGTAGGATATCCAAAGGCTGCATTTGAGGACTTGCTTCTAGTAGTCATAGTTTATATTCAGAAGTAAAATCAAATTACAGTATACGTAATTTATAATTTATGATAATTCAAATTATAATCAAAGCAAATGCAAATTATTTCTATTTATCTTAAAAATTATTTCTATTTATCTGAAACAAAAATATCAAGCATTAAACAAATAACTTATCATGTAACATATAACAACATTAAACATATGCAAATATGAAGGTAAAAAAAGGAGGAGGGGCATGAGATAGGGGCAGTAGAGTAGCACATGCTTGATTTTTTAGTATTTTGTTAAAGTAATAAAAAAAACCTTCTCACATAGTGTACTTTTTAAGAAAAAAAAATTTTCCTATTTAAATATATGCAAATATGAGGGTAAAAAAAGGGTGGGGGGTGCTAGGGGTAGCAGGGGTAACACATGCATGATATTTTAATATTTTGTTAAGATGAGAAAATGAAACTTCACATAGTGTACTTCTTAACCCTCTATGGACAGAATTTTCTGTAGGGTTAAGTTATAAAGTGTATATGAAAGGTTAAAAATTTGTAGCAGTTGTCCATATAGGGTTAATAAATTAAAAAATTTCCCATTTTCGACCCGGCCTAATAACCAATTTAGAGTGTGCCACTTTTAATAAAAGTTTGAAATTTTGAGGTGCAATATTCTCATGTGGTGATCCCTGCTACTTCATTGGCGAATATGAAGTTTTAACCAATTCTGAAAATATTTGACCCCGGATCGGGGCCATTGAAATTTTGACCCCAGCCTGTGACGACATCAGACCGATTTTTCATATGTATTTGGCCATAAAATCTTTATTTATTAACCGATTCGAATGATTCTTGTGTTAATTGATTCAGAATTTAAAGTTCTTTAGTTATTAATGTTATTGTACTTATTAATATTAATTGTTATTAGTAGTTATTAATGTTATTAATGCATTTTAATTATTAATGTTTTTGTATTTCTTTTCAGATCTTTTATTGTACTTCTTTTCAGACTATGGATAATAATGCTTATTCGCCAAGGCGAAGGAAGTGAAGTAAATGTCAGTGATGATTCCAGTGATCTTATTATTGGAAAACTTTTGACTGACATAAAAACTGGTAAAGGCAGTGTGTTGCCATCCAATGGTGATGTGTTGAAGTATTTTATTTATTTAACTAGAGGAGAATGCCAAAATGCTTCTCAGGATGAAGTGATTGCGATTGCTTTGAGGAAAGTGAAAGTCGTCTGGGATATGGCAAGCATTCCTACCAAAAATGTAATAAAGAATCCTCTGCCTAAAGAACTCAGAGATTTGATAAAAGAGCGTTCTTCACTAGCTCGTAACAGAGGTAAACCTAATTTTGAGCAAAAACAAAAAGACTTTCTAAGGAAGTTAGAGAAATTATTTGATATCGCGGCTAGTGACGCCTTAGATAAGATAAAAAAAGACAAGGTTAAAGACGAAAATCAAAAAATGATAGACATAACATTTCTCGAAGATCAAAGGACAGAGAGAAGATATTGTCTGGGAAATGTTGACAAAAGTTACGAGAAAAAAGTAGTGAAAAACAACACGAAAGGAAAGCTACAAAAAATTTGAAAGAGAAGAAAAAGAAAGAACACTGCAGAAATTCCAAGCACTTGAAACGCCATCGAAAGCCAAATCTTCTTCATCGACGTCCAGCAGTGACAACGATAACGATGATGAATTCAACGTTCCTAAAAACACACCCAAAAGACAGAAAATTTTTCGTTCCGAAAACGTATCCTCCATGGCAGATCGCCTTACCAATTCAATGTTCCCTCTAAGGTGTGCGCGTGTGCGCGCGCACACGCGTTGTGAAACCCGCGCACACAGCAAAATAAAATGCGCACAGGCTCAAGCGTATCATGAGTCACGACAGTAAATAAAGTAGTGTCAAAAATATACCGTCACACAAGGTTAACTTTCATAGAAAAACTTTGTTCCCATTTGGAAGACAGGTTTCCTGAAAATGAAGTAAAAGAATGGTCTGCCTTTGATTGTTCGGCTATTTTACAGAAAGACTTTGACTTTGACAGTGAGCATGTTAAAGCTTTATGTGCAAAATATGCAGATTTTCTTGGTGAAAGTTCTACCATAATCGAACAGTACAATGATTTTAAATTTGTTGTATGCGAGAAAATAAAAAAGTAAGCTGTAAAAACTTTGATGATATGGTGACATTCGTCCTCCAAAATGAACAATTTTGTGACCTTGCTAAGTTGATGGATATTGGGGGAACTTTCCTAGCATCTAGTGTGGATTGTGAGCGTGACTTCAGTTTAATGAATTCTATAAAGAACAAATTAAGAAACCGCTTGAAAGAAAATCATTTTGACATGCTCATGCGAATTAAAAGTTACCTGAATGATGACGGATGTATTAATCTTCATAGAGTTTATTTGAAATGGGCAAATGCTAAAGATCGTAGGGAGAAATCATAATCATACTTAAATGAAAGGCACTTTCATTTAATGTTATTTTGATTATATTTTATTTTATTGAATTTTATTATTTTTTATTTTATTCCTATTTTGTGAATGGATAAAATCATGTATTAATCTTGATAGTCTATTTTAAATTGCTAAATGCTAAAAATTGTTTTGAGAAATGATAACTAAAATAATAATTTTCAATTAATGTTATTTTTATTTTATTTCTTTATTTTGTTGAATTTTATTTTACTATTTTTTATTTATTCATATTTTTAGAATGGATAAAATGTTTTCTTTTTTAAGAATATATAATATTGTAAACAGTTTTTCAATATCCATTTAATAGTACCGTAATGATCAAGCTGTCACCTTATGGAAATAATATTTATTAAGTATTTAACATTTATATATATTTAATTTTGAAGATAATAGCGCTCAGAAAAGTTTGCACAATTTTTCACCATGAATCTAAATGTATGCACAACGGAAATTTCTTGCGCACACGGACTAAAAAAAATTAGAGGGAACATTGGTCATTAACCCTATACCCAGGGCCGGATTAACCATTAAGCAAAATAAGCCCGTGCTTAGGGCATCAAGGGAAGGGGGGCACCACAGAAATTTTCCATTGTCGGATTTACCATGGATTTATTATACTATTATAATCGCGGCTTATAGCCTATAAGCTGTTGAAACTGAATTATATATATTCATATATAGTATTTATTTTTTTTCATTGTTTGAATTTGTAGTGAACAACAACCCTTTTGAGAGAATAAATATTTCGTTGTAATCACACACTTTACGCTTTGCGTTATTATTTTGTTTATATCAAATCTTTGAGCGCCATATTAAAAATACATAGATTAAATATTTTCGTGTGCTATAGGAAGTTATTCTGAACGTGTGATTTGTGCATATAATATTAAATATATATTTTACATAATCATTTGGTATTGTTTTACAGAAAGATTTAGGTTTATAGAATTGTAATATAAATTAATATTAAAATAAAAGAAACTATAAACTTTCTATATTGCTGTTGTATCAAGTGATGTTTATCACGGCCATTATAATAATAAGATATACTGACCTAAGTTAATTAGCGTTGAAGAAGTTTATCTGTTGCTCTCTCTTCTTCTCTAGGGTAAGTCTATGAAGTGTACTTTATTTGTATATATAACAATATTTTATCATACACGTATCTTTATTTTATAATTTATTTATCTATTGTCATAACAGTATAAAAGAATTTAGATTGTAATAACCAGAGTGAATAATTTGTAATGTATATATAACATCAAACGTAGTTAGGACAATTTAGGCCCTAAGCAAATGTTCATATTTCCTATAATTAAATATTGTGTTTTAAATAAATAAATAAATGTAAATATAAAATGTGGCTCGTTAATAGTGAAATGTTAATATTGATATTTTTATAGATTGCGTATTATTAATTCTAATGTTAAGTATTTTTATTTTATAGGTTTCGGTTCCTTCTTTCGGTTCCTTCTTTTGGTTCCTTCTTTCGATTTGATTTGTATTCAACATTTCGAGTTGATATTTCGGTTGAGTTATATTTAATTGCCACTTATATTTAAATTGCCACTTTGGTTGTGTACGGTTCCCATTTTGTCTTTCTGAGAATAAAAGAACAAAGCCAAGATTGTGATATGTGTAACTGTGTTGATTGCCACATAATATACAAATAAAATATTCTTTTTATTTCTGTATTTTACAGACCCCAAGAACCAAGATGAAACGTGTTCAGTTAAGTGGTGCACAAAAGCGAAAACTATCAAAAGAGAAACAAGAGAAGACTTTGGATTTAGAGTCCAAGACTGCAAAGCTGACTGATTTCTTCACACAAGTTCCACGACCACAACGTCAACATGATATACCGATTTTGAATCAAAACCAATCTCCGTCATCAGAAGTGGACACAAATACCACTTTGATCACTTCAAAATCAAAATATGATGACGTTGGAATCACCGAGGTGTCACAAGCAGGTTCATCTACCACATGTCTCACTACTGATCTCACTTTGCCTGTAAATTCTCTTGATACCTCTACTGCAAATGTTGATTCAAGTTGCTTTACAAGACATTCTGGGGTTGAAATAATTGCTGAAAATGAAAGTTTAGTGGACCATGGTGATGGTGGTGAAATGAATCAGTCTGCAGAAGATGAAGTAAATATAGCAAAAGATCCAGGGTTGTGGCTTGATTTATCTGCTGATGATGTGGCTTATTGGATTGCTTGTGGACCCAGTGACTGTCAACACCACAATGGGCCATTTGACAAGTCTTACCGGCATTTCAGTAGTGGCAAACCAGCAAGATACTGTTCACAAAAACTTTTCGTTGGGACAAAAGCCAATGGTGAGAAATACAAGAGAGAGTGGTTATTGTATTCACCATCAACAGGATCAGTTTACTGTTATGTTTGTAAACTGTTTGCTCCTAAAAATGTCTCACATTTTGTTATAAGAGAAGGGTTCAGTGACTGGCGAAATACTATTGTAATTGATCATCATGAAAAAAGCACTACTCACCGAGACTCTATGCTAACATACTTAACTCGCAGACAAGGTGCGGGGTTGGGACAACAGTTGGAAAAACAAATTCAGGAAGAGTGTGATTACTGGGAACATGTCTTGAGGCGTGTCATAGCTGTTATTTGTACGTTAGCTGAACGTGGCTTGTCTTTTCGAGGAACAGAAGAAAGATTTGGATCATTGCAGAATGGGAATTTTTTAGGGCTGCTTGAGCTCATAAGCCGGTTTGATCCATTTTTAGCAGGTCACATTTTGAAATATGGAAATTCTGGCAAAGGAAATCCTTCTTACCTGTCCAAAACCACCTGTGAGGAACTCATTCAACTAATGGCTCAAAAGGTCCACGCACTCATTGTTGACGAAGTAAAATCTTCTGGTTATTTTAGTTTGTCAGTTGATTCAACACCAGATCTATCACATATCGATCAGTTAAGTGTTGTACTTAGGTACTTAAAAGATGGACAGCCTATTGAACGCTTTTTAACCTTTCTGAAAATGAAAAGCCATACTGGTGAGGAAATGGCAAATCAGGTGTTGCAGTACTTACGTGAAGTTTGTAAGCTAAACTTTTCAAAATGTAGGGGTCAATCTTACGACAACGCTGCCAACATGTCTGGGCGTTATAAGGGGATGCAGCAAAAAATTTTACAAACAAACAAGTTTGCTATATATGTGCCCTGTGCAGCCCATTCACTAAATCTGGTAGGCCGAAGTGCTGTTGACTGCTGTCAAGAGGCGGTTAATTTCTTCTCTACAGTGCAGTTGCTCTATACCTTTTTTTTTAGCCTCAACCAGCAGGTGGGAAATTCTTAAAGGTTGTATTGGAAATGAAAGTGTCTTAAAATCCCTCTCTGATACCAGATGGGAGGCACATGCTATGGCAACAGCAGCAATTTTGAAATCTTTCCTTAAAATTTTAGAAGCGTTAGAATGTATAGCTGAAGACCAGTCACAAAAGGGAGACACTAGAAGAGAAGCAAATAATATTGCAAATAAGATGCAAGAGCTAGAATTCGTTTTTATGTTGAATTTTTGGGATGAGATTTTGCAAAATTTTCATAGAGTAAGCAAAGTTCTACAGAATAAGAATGTGAACTTAAAAACATGTGCAGATCTGTATGGATCATTAGCTGACCAACTGTGCACTTCACGAGATGAATTTGAAAGATATGAAGCAGCTACAAAGGAAATGCTACCAGATGTTGATTACAAGGCAGCTCAAACTCGCAAACGTATCAGAAAGAAGGTACCCAATGACGGAGATGCACCAGAAGTATATCTGAATGCCAGAGATAAATTTCTTATCACCACCTTTTACACGATTGTTGACAAACTTGAAACTGAGATGAGAAGAAGAGGAGAGATATACAAAGAAATAGCAGAGAGATTTTCTTTTCTAAGTGATGTGCCACATAATGTCACCACTTCATCATCTACTGAAATTGAAAGGTATTCTCAGGGTTGTAAAAAGATGATTGATGCTTACCCAGAGGACTTGAACACTAATTTCTCTGCTGAGCTTCAGCAGTTTCACTCATATGTGTGCCATAAGTTCAGTGCAAAAAAAATGTAAAAACAAGATTCAGTCATGCTGAACTTTATAAAATAATTGTAGAAGACAATATTGAGTGTGCCTTCCCAAATGTAGAAATTGCCTTTCGTATATTTTTAACATTAATGTCACAAATTGCTCAGCTGAGCGTTCATTTTCTCAGTTGAAGTATATTAAAAATACCAACAGAACAACTATGCAACAAGGCAGGCTGGATGCCTTATCTCTACTAAGTATAGAAGCAGATGTGTTACGTAAGATTAGTTTTGAGGATCTGATCAAAGACTTTGCAATTAAAAAAAGTAGGAGAAAACTTTTCAAATATAAATGAAGTGGAAGTATACAAAAATAAACATTATTTTCCATCTTACTGTAAGTTTTGTTTCATTTCAAAAAATAAAATTTTATTTTATGGTTTATTTTTGTTTATATTTTGAATTACATATATATGGGGCACCAAAATCTTTTAAGTGCTTAGGGCCTCTAAAGGTCTTAATCCGGCCCTGCCTATACCTGATTACAATATCTCCTTGGATGATCCACCTTGGAGTGATAATAATCATGATTTGCAAAATAGATTATCACAAATAACAAATATAAAAACAAAATTTAAAAAGCAATGAAGTGATGAATACCTTGTTGGGTTGAGAGAAAGGCATAAATATATACAAAACAAAGACTGGGTTAATGAAATCAGGGTAGGAGATGTACAGTAGTTCTAATTAGACAAAATACACCAAGACAGTGTTGGCCATTAGGTAGAGTTTTAGAACTAAAAACTGGGGAAGATGGATTAACCAGGGTTGTAAAACTTAAAACCGCTTCAGGTGAAACTATAAGAGATGTATCACTCTTATACCCCCTAGAAGTAGGACCAACTACTGTTAACAAAAATGATCATGAAGATGAATCTATAATAGATTCTGATGATAATCAAAATTTGACCCAAACTATACCAAACCTAACCTGTTCAATAAATGATGTAACTAGTCCTACTACTACAATAACTTATACCACAAATAGTAGACCACAACGTTCAACTGCCCTACAAGCTAGGCAGATGTTACAACAAAAGATAAGGGCTGGAGTATTGTAATATTTCCTATGGAAAATAAATTAAAATGCAACACCCTTTCATTTTGGAAAGAGTGAGGACTTTATAAAATGCTACACTTTTTATATTAAAAAGTGAGGATAAACAAAAATGGAATAACAAATAAAACGTAAATTATAGGTAATCTAAGATGGGTTAACAAATATTAAGAAAAAAATTGGGTTTCACATGCAATTTTTCCTTTCTGGCCGGCCCCAGTGTGTGGAAAATTTGGGAGTACCGAAATGGAAGACCCACCTAATCTTGGATAAGTCACATGACATTTAAAAATAATAACAATAAAAGTAAATCAGAAGGAGAACTTGAACTCTTGCTGAGAAAAATTAAAAAGACACCAACGAAGAAACAAATATGGGATGAAAAAAAAAAAGATCCCATAGCTAGAAATGGCAACATGTTTTTGGGAAGAAGAAAAAATCGCGAGAAGAACAACAACGAGGGAGGTAGAGACAAAGAAGCCGGAATAAAAAGTTCATTATTAGTGTAAAAAAATTAAACTTGGGATAATATATCATTTCAAGGTAAAAAGTTCATAAATTTCCCTTCGGTTATTAAATTTAGGTTAAATAAGCTGACATTTCAGCTGTAATTGTTTAACAATAAAGTATGGAAGTCCAGTTTATGGACACATAGCTAGGCTGGTTCATCTTTAGCCTAGGTCTTCCATCTTCAACGTAGCCTACGTTGTGTTTAGGCTCCTCAAGTTGGAGCAGGACCTATTTTTTTCCATATCAGGTTATAGTTAAAGTAAATGCTGTTAGTCTTAAATACAGATTATGTCAGGAATAGTCATATCAGCTATCTACCCAAAGGTAGGGAACCAGTTAAAACTGAGGGCTGAAGTGTTCTTACACACATGCACAGAGTCTTAGGAATAAGAAAAATGAATTAGTTAGTTATATGATTAGTGGAAACCTGGATATAGTATGCATTAGTGAGACTTGGACTAGTGAGGCAGCATTCAGTGACACAAGAGCAGAGTATGAGTTAAATAGTTATACAGTGTATATTTATCAGGGAATGGATAGGCAGGGGGGTGGTTTGGTCTTATACATTATATTATATATTATACATTATATATTGTACATTATATTATATTTATACATTATATATTATACAGGGTGTCCTATAAGTCCGGCATCATAGGAGAAATTCATATTTTTCTATTTCTACAAACCATAATTCATATTTTTCTCTTTCTACAGGCCATAATGTCTGTGAGCAAGGAAGAACGAATCCAGATAATTCTACTCATAGGAAATCGGAGTCAAAGAGAGGCCGCTGCTGAATTTAACAGACTGCATCCAGACCGCGAGCCAATAACACAGAGTTGTGTTAGCAGACTTGTTGAAAAGTTTAAGGAAACAAGATCCATAGAAGATAAACCACGCAGTGGACCTTCAAGGAGGTCCACTGACGATGATACAGCGACTGCTATCCTGGCTCATTTTAACAGAAGTCCCAATAAGTCTCTTCGGCGATTGTCCGCCGAGACAGGAGTGTCGAAAAGTAACATCCATCGCATTCTTCAGGCTCACAAATGGCATCCACATAAACTTCAGATCGTGCAGAAATTAAACGAAGATGATCCCGACCGGCGGATGGAATTTTGTGAATGGGCTACGGAACAATATGCTCGGGATGCCAATTTCCCGTCCACCATTCTGTTCAGTGACGAGGCTGTTTTTTATGGAAATGGTGAGGTAAATCGACAGAATACCCGCCACTGGTCTCAAAACAACCCTCACTGGTATACCTCTTCAAAGGAACAAGGTGCATCTCGGGTGATGGTATGGTGTGGCATTTGGAAGGATCGCATCATCGGCCCCCTCTTTTCCGATGAACATGTCACTGGAGGCACCTACCTACGTATGCTCAAGGAAGAAGCATTTCCCAGTGTCTTGAACGAAGAAGGAAATTTCCCAACATGGTTCCAGCAAGACGGCGCTCCTGCACATTACAGCACCCAAGTAAGGGAATACCTGTACCAACAATTCCCTGGTCATTGGATAGGACGTCGATGGCCTGTGGAATGGCCAGCTAGAAGCCCGGATCTCACGCCACTAGATTTTTATCTCTGGGGCCACTTGAAAGCGCTGGTATACGCAGAGAAAATTAGGAGTGTTGAACATTTGCGGCAGCGCATTATTGAGGCATGTAACACCATTACTCCTGACATCATTCACCGTGTGCTTGCTGACTGGGTATCACGTCTGAATTTGTGTATTGAAAACAATGGTGGCCATATTGAGCACGTTCTGTAAATAAAAGCTTTTGTTTTGCCTTTTTTTATTATTTTTCCTATGATGCCGGACTTATGGGACATCCTGTACATTATATTATATATTATATTAACAATAACCTAAAGTCTCTTTGCCAACAAGAAGGAGTGCATTTTGCGAATTTTTGGAACAGTTTCTACGGCAGGAGGGACTTGTTCCTCGGAGATGGACTTCATCTTAATGACGTTGGAGCTGCGCGTTTAGGAAGACTATTTCATAATACTGTCTCTTCTTTTCAGGCTGCCGTAACTCGAACAGTCCCAGCGTAAATTCCACAAATTTCCCCTGCGCTCGCGAAGGTGTCGCAATTACAAACAATTTGAAGGTTCTATCCTTAAATGCTCGTAGCTTACGAAATAAAATAAACGAATTTTTTTCTTTAATTGCTTGTAAAGACTGTGATTTAATTGCGATAAATGATTCGTGGTTTAGCACTGAAACACATGACTTTGTAGGGGAGTATCAAATTAGAGGTTATAGACTTTTTGTTAAAAACAGAATAGGTAGGCGAGGAGGCGGTGTTATGTTGTATATCAAAGATAATATTGCGAACGTTATAGAAGTAAAGCACACAATTCCAGAACCAATAGATTCGACTATAGCAGAACTTAAATTGAACGATTTCAAACTTGTTGTTGCGGTTATATATAGGTCCCCTAATCAAACAGCTGATACGGACGAAGCGTTATATCGTGAACTAACGAGAATAATAGGTAGTGAGCAGGCTTTAGTTATGGGTGACTTTAATTGCGCCAACGTAAATTACAATACAATGCAGGAAGACGCGGAAGGTAATCGTTTAGTTAATTTTCTCGAGGATAGCTTTCTTATTCAAAAGGTTGGAGAACCTACGTGGTTGGACAGTATTTTAGATTTAGTAATAACTACGGATGATAGGCTAATTACTGATCTTCAAGTAATAGAACCGTTAAGCAATAGCGATCACAATATGGTAGAGTTTGTCCTTTCAGTAAGTCACTTGAAACCAGCTAACTCGACTAAAATTCCCAACTTCCAGCACGCAGACTTTTGTAAATTTCAAAATAAATTGTCACACGTCAATTGGGAAAACGTAATGGGGAACTCCAACGCAAAACTAATGTGGGAATCGTTTGAAACAGTATTTAGGACTATAAATGAGGAATGTGTACCGTACAAAATTAAACGTGCGAAAGTAAATAACCAGCCCCTGTGATTTACTTCTAGAGTAGGAGACATTATAAAGAGTAGAGATAGGGCTTATAGGCTACATAAGGGCGATAAAGACAATTTGTGGTTACGAAACAACTACATATCTCTAAGGCGTGAAGCGAAAAGTGTGATAAAAAAGTCCAAGCGCGAATTTGAAATCTCCATAGCTCGTAACGGTAAAGAAAACCCCAAGCGATTCTTTCAATACGTCAACAATAGAAACCCAGTAAAAAGTGTTTTGGGGCCGTTGAAAAATGTTAACGGAGATCTAGTTTCTGAAAACAAGAAAATGGCTACCTTGCTAAACGAATTCTTTACGTCAGTTTTTACTATAGAAGATGTAACGAATATCCCTACGGTCATAGACATAATACTTTTTGATAATGGTAATATTTTGGATAATATTGTGGTTAGTGAAGGGGAGGTAATGCGCTATATTCATAAAATGAAAATGCGTAAATCACCGGGGCCGGATTCCATATATCCCATACAACTAAAATAATTAAAAGAAAGCATTGTTGTGCCGCTAACAAAGATTTTTAATGCGTCTATTTCTGAGGGGTGTGTACCAGATAATTTCAAGTTAGCAAACGTAACACCTATCTTTAAGAAATGCGATAAAGGTGCGGCGGGAAATTATAGGTCAATCAGTTTAACGTCTGTTGTAGGTAAGCTACTGGAATCAATAATTAGGGATCGTATAGTCGAACACTTAGAATTGCATAACTTAGTTAGAAATACGCAGCACGGTTTTAGGCGAAACAAATCTTGCTTAACTAATCTTTTAGAATTTTTTCAAAGCGTGGTTGACGTTTACGATAGTCATCGGGCGGATGATGTAGTGTATTTAGATTTTCAAAAAGCGTTTGACACCATACCGCACAACAGACTCGTTGTGAAAACTAAGGCTCATGGAATCAGGGATGTAGTAATAAATTGGATAGAAGAGTGGTTGCGAGGTAGGAAACAGAGGGTGGTCGTTGATGGAGCGGAGTCGTGTTGGGCTAATGTAGCGAGTGGCGTTCCTCAGGGTTTTGTATTGGGCCCCTTGTTTTTTCTTACATATATTAACGACTTAGATGTCGGCCTAGTCAATACAGTTTCAAAGTTTGCGGATGGCACGAAGCTGGGTGGTAGGGCGATTAATGACGAAGATAGAAGTAAAATCCAGAATGATCTGAATAAAATCGTTGATTGGTCAGTTACATGGCAAATGAGATTTAACGTTGATAAGTGCAAAATTTTACATCTAGGTACGCGTAACGGTAATTTTGCGTATAGTATGTCAGGGAAAGAGTTGATAAGCGTAGAGCAGGAAAAAGATTTAGGAGTTATAGTCACTGGTGATTTAAAAGTAGCGAAATACAGCAGCGGTCAATAAGGCGAACAAAGTGTTAGGTTTTATAGCTTGGAATTTTGAGTACAAATCGCGCGATATTATAGTTCTTCTTTATAAATCATTAGTTAGACCCCATTTGGAGTACGCGATCCAATTTTGGAATCCGCATATGCGCAAAGATATAGAAAAAATCGAAAGAGTTCAAAGACGAGCAACTAAGATGATTCCGTCGCTTAGGTCAAAGTCTTACGAGGATAGGCTTAAAGAGTTAAAATTGACTACACTCGAGACTAGAAGGCTAAGGGGTGATCTAATCCAGGTTTTCAAAATTATGAATGGGTTCGATAACGTATATAGAGATAGCTTTTTCGAAATATCTCAATATAATAGGATTATAAATAACGGGTGTCAGTTGACAAGTAGAAGGTTCGAGACAGCAGTTGCCAAAAAACTTTTTTACGCATAGAATAGTAAATAGCTGGAATAGCTTGCCGGTAGAAGTAATTAGTAGCACGTCTATAAGCATGTTTTAAAATCGATTAGACGCATATGGTGATAGATTGGGTATAGTTTAAGGTAGTAAAATTAAGGGTTGGATAAGATAGATTTTGATTCTCTTTTCATTAAAGATCACAATAACCAGACTAGAGGTCATAGTATGAAATTTAAGCCAAGATGTAGAACAAATTTAAGAAAACATAGTTTTACAAGTGTTGTGGGAAATAGGGAGGCAGCATCTTGCGTTAGGGGATACTCTCTGTCCTTACACACTACATTTAAAGAGATTCCTCTGCCGAGCGGTGCCCCCCATAGTACTGTGAGGTATTGAAAAACTCATGATCTTCACTTGCCCCACAAACACCTTGAAATGGGAGACCCAAAATGGGTGCACACACACACACACACACACACATTTCTACATTACTGTACAGTCTTTACAGCCACACCTACACTTTTCCTCCTAAGTATATATATTGTAATGTATATGGTTGTAAATTGTGACTTGGTCCGCAATTGATATGGACCGTGACTTATTTTTGGTTGGCAAGGTACTGGTATTGATGGATACTGTAATGAAATTGACTGGATTCTTTGGATCTGATATATTTGTATGTCGGCTATAAATAGATATAGAGTCAGAGCCTGATTTAGACGTGTGGAGGCCCTGGGCAGCCTCCATGTGGAGGTCCCCCTACCTTAGGGGAAGACATAATTGAAGTCATCCATAAGATTCATAATATAATTAACATACATACACTTTCAAAACATCGTGCACTCTTGTGTCTGTCCATTCCACTCATTTCTGCAAAAAATGAAAGCCTCGGGTTACTCTGGTATTCCATTATAGTGAGAGTAGGCCTAAAAGAGTAATAAAAACAAAATAATAATCAGTACACAACAAATAGTAATTGGTAAAAGTTTATGTACTACAGTGGTATTGGATGCGCGTGTTTTTTTGTTGATCATCTATCGGGTTTTTCTAGTTTCGGGTTTTTTCTATTTTGATAATGGCTTGTCAATATGTGGAGGCCCCCAAGATGTGGAGGCCCATGGGCAGCTGCCCACTTTGCCCACTCCTAAATCCGGCCCTGTATAGAGTGTAACATATTTGTGGATAGTAGTCTATTATGACTTGATCCTCTTGATCCAGAGATTCTATCTTTTGTTTTAAATTGATAATTAATTAGTTTTAAATTGATAATTATTTAGTTTTGTAAAAATTGGTTGTTGGCAATGTACAGGCAGTTTTTACACAGTGGAGCCACCTCGATGGGCCGACGTGGCCCCTAGTGTGCCCACTATAAAAATTTCATATGTTCTTATGTTCTTTGTGGTTCGGAACCCACGTAAAATTGCAGGTCCCCTCCACCACCACGGAGGACATGCACAATACACAATTATGAACACAGTTAGGTAGACCAGCCATGAGTGGATCCTAGGGTCTTTGTTGGTCTGAAACATTATAACATTATAACATTAAGAATGACTTCCCAGCTAACAATTTCACTTAGATACAACGTTGTCACAATGTTGCATTTTAGCACTGTGACGTAGATACAACGTAAATTTGCGTGGTCTCATTTACATCTTCACAACGTTGTGATATTACGTAAACTTTACGTAGGTACAACTTTGTCTCAACGTCTCAAGGATAGAATTTGGTTCAACAAAGGAGCCCTATTTGAAATAGTAGTATACCGTATGCTATGTCATTGGAAAGGAAAAAAATAATCATTTAATGTACGTATGCTGATAACCTTGTTCTTCTGTCACCCTCTCCCCATGGGCTGAGGGTACTATTAGAGATATGTGAACAATATGGTATAGAAAATGACATCACCTATAATGGTATAGAAAATGACATCACCTATGATGGGGCAAAGACTTGTATTTTGATTTTTAGGTGTAATCTACTGAAACGTGTATCAAGTGGGTCTTTTGAAATGAATGGTCAGACAATACCTGTCAAAGACACATGTAAATATTTAGGTCATGTAATTACTCACGAGCTGCGAGATGAACTTGATATTGAGACGCAACGTAAAAAGCTGTATGTACAGGGTAACATGCTAGTAAGGAAATTTGGTATGTATTTAGAATCAGTTAAAATTTATCTTTTTAGAACTTACTGTACTGTATTGTATACATTCCATCTGTGGTGGAACTATACAAAAACTGCTATGAATAAACTCTGTTGCTTATAATAATATTTTCTGTATGCTATGTAGGGAACCAAAATGGTGCAGTGCCAGTTTTATGTTTACTACGCGTAACCTACCTACCAGCCAAATGTTAATCAGGAAGAACATATATAATTTACTAGGGTCCAAAACAGCTCTAATGTGTTATTGTGCAATGTCCTGTCTTCAGATACTGTGTCCCTCTCACCTATATGGCAGTCTTAGTTCAGACAACTGCTGGTTTACAATACCTTATTTTTGTAATGTAGCAAAGATTATGTATGCATATTAAGTTGTGTATATAATAAGATTGTATTTGTATGTTGGGTTAAATGGCTATGCTGGCCTTATTTTTGTACTTGTATGTTAGGTTAAGTGGCTATGTTGGCCTTATTTTTGTATTAAGTTCAGTGTATAATAAGTAAGATTGTACTTGTATGTTAGGTTAAGTGGCTATGGATTGTGAATGATCCGCAATAAAGATGTTTTGTTTATTTTGCTTGTTAAATGGCAACACAAAAACATAAACACTGAGGACGCGGCCTGTTCGTTTCATGGGCTGACCTAAGCAGCATGTATTTTTATATCTGCAGCAATCGTTGATTCTAAATCTTATTTGGTGTCTACTCCAAAATGACTAATTGGTCATTAAATTAAATTGTCTAATTATTATGTCAGGTAGGGGTAATGTCTATAGTTTCTAAATTTGTAAAGTAGGGCTGGGTTTGTTGAGGTTTGTTGACGCTGGCGCAAATGATAGGCCCCGAAAGAAGATCTAACTCAAGGCACCTGTAAGTACCTTTTAGGTCTATTCGCTGACCTAATACCTAACGGGGTCTAACACCCTACGTTATTACATTTGGCGACGAGGATGGGATTCTGTTTGTTTGGAAAATTGGATGTAGCCTAGCCTAGTGTGGTAAGCTACGTTACTAGCTTAGGTCCCCCCGGCCTAACTCTAATACAAATTCCTCTTCAGTACTAACTCTAATACAATTTCCTATTGAGCCCTAACTGGGGAGTAACTTCATCAAATTTAAACCCTACCTAACCTACTTCACGTTAAATTGGTCTTGTTCATAGCATGTCGGTGATTGACCATGTAAATCCCTGCTTATGCCACTAGGGTGAAATTATTTTTCGAGACTAATTCCATTCCAGATGCTAAGAAGGTACCTGCTTTCCTAACGGTAATAGGCCCCAAAACTTTTAGCTTAGTCAAAGACCTAGTTGCTCCTAAGCACCGGAAATTTGCACCTAGAATGAATTGGTAGAGACTCTAATCAATCACTGAAAAACCACGAATGGTTCTCATCTATGAACGTTCTAAATTTTATTTAGTCTATAAATGAAAATTTCAGTCTATAAATGAAAGCGTTTCACAATCTGTAAAAGCCTATGCCCGTGTTTGTAATTTTGGGAACAAATTAGACGAAATGCTAAGGGATAGGTTTGTAATGGGTCTCAAAGAGGAATCTACCCAGAGGACCCTATTAACAGTGGCATAGCTAGAGAACATCGGTCCCAATGCAATCATAGTCAAGGGCCCTTACCGTTACCCCAACCTCGATTTAATAGGTAATATATATTATACTTTTTACTCTTTTTTTGTTAACAGATATTAATAAAGCGAGAATAAAATATTCCAAGATGTATTGATATTCTTTAATAACACAGATGAAGTACAATATAGGTAAACAAGTAATCAAGAAAAATAATAATAAATCTACTGTATAATAAACTAGATATAAATTAAAATAAATAAAAACCTTACTTAAACAAATATAAATTAGATTGAACAAAATCATCAATAAGTTTTGAAACATCCAAGTGTTCTGCCATTTTCGCTTCTCTAATTAAGAGGACTAGTTCTGACAACCGTTCTTGATCCATTGAATTCCATTAGTAGTTTTTTATTATCTTTAATTTCGGAAACGTTCGTTCCGCTGTTGCCACCATAACGGGAATTGTTAGAAAAAGAATTAGCAGCGAACACACTTCAGAATAACTCGTGCTCACGTCATAATACTGGATTAATGCTAGTTCAACCAATTCTCTTATGGTGTTAATTTTTTTCAATTTCACATCTAAGCATTTTGACAAAAAGCAATAACTGAAGAGATAAAAAAATTCCTTATATCGTACCATCACAGAAATAGTAACATTAAATATTAACATGATATTAACAAAAATATGGCATTTAACTCCCTATTTTTAGTTTAAAAAAAGTTATATACTTGTAGAAATCCTAAATGAAAATATTACTCTCTTTTTAAAAATTTAGGTACTTTCCTGTTATCCCGGACCCCAGACTTTTTGCCGAAAATATCACAACTTAACCTAACCAATTGTCAAGGGCATACAGTTGACCTAACAGGAAAGCATCGGTTTTTTTGTTATTATTATTAATAATCTTTTAAAGTCTCCATTATGGACATACAAGAAATACGGTTAGGTCAATTGTATACCCTTGACAATTGGTTAGGTTAAGGTGTGATATTTTCGGCAAAAAGTCTGGGATCCGGGATAACAGGAAAGTACCAAAATGTATTTGTTTGAATTCTGTGAAATCCAATGTAATTTCGCCGTAAACTAAACTGTCAAATTAATAATATAAACTTGTAAAAGTTCTATAATTTAAATTATCACAACTCAAAATGCATATTTTTTAGTTATAATCCTATTTCTATAATGATGTGATATGACTTACCTACTAAAAAGTGACTCAAGTCGCTCAATTTTAAATTTTCTTGTTCGTCCCTCTTGTTCAAATATTTTGTTCGCCACCTGTAAAGAAACATTGAGTTGATTTAATCGAATCAGGCCCCTTTCAGGCACGGGCCCCGATGCCACTGCATCGGCTGCGTCGGCATAGTTACGCCACTGCCTATTAGCTATACCGCACCTAACTTTTAGTCAGGCTGTACAAGTAGCTATGGCTAGAAAAGCAGTCGCTAAAGATGTTAGAGCTTTTGGCAGTCGCACTAGTAAGGCCCAACAAGTAAATAGCTTTAAAACTTCTAGGCCTGACAGACTGTCACACATTTGTGACTATGCTGCTCCAACCAACTAGAATTGTGATCTCATAAAGCTGATATGACCTCTCAATGCTACCCCAGAATAATAATATCCAAATAGAAAATAAATTTATATAACAGAACACTTTAATACTAACAAGACAATATGACACGAGCTTGCCAATCCTTTAATTTTATTTTGGGAATGATTTTCTTATGACTCAATTTCACTCCCACATTCAAATTTAACTCAATTTGTTGACACAAAATTACTCAATTTGTCACAGTGGAAAATGATCATGATTAGCATCTACAATTTAGCAATTAGAACTCAATACCTAACTTAACTTACTTAACAATATTATTCCTGCGATTATACCCATATATTAAATGTGTACATGATTTCTTAATAAATTAACACAAACCAATGAAATAGATTTGAGGACTATAATTGATTAACCTTACACCTTAAATTGCAATACTCCATATAATATGTGCCCATCACCAGGATCTAAAAATACACTATTGGACCCTAGTAGTATAGCCGCAAAAGGGGAGAGTGCAGGAATGTTGCAGGTTATTATGTAATGTTGCAAAGGGGGGTGGGGTTGTTGCAAAGGGGGGTGGGGGTTGTTGCAAAGGGGGTTGTTGCAAAGGGGGGAAAGGGGGTGGGGGGAAAACTTTGAGGCGGCGTTATCCCCCAAGAGAAAGGAGGAGGAGGAGAGAAAGGAGGAGAGGTGTTCACCTGGCAGGAGCCAAGTGCACATTAAGGCTTCCAGCCGAGTTGGCGTTGTTTTATAGGCTCCTAATCAGCCAGTTGGCGTAAATGGCTTGAGTTGCCAGATACCGCGATACCATTGTATACATTATTATAGACTCCTAATCAGCCAGTTGGCTGGTTGTCAGATACCTCTTTTTAGCAGTATTATTGCATACATTATTATTATATACGCCTAATCAGCCAGTTGGCTGAGTTGCCAGATAGCGCCATGTATTCCATTGTATACACTATTATAGACTCCTAATCAGCCAGTTGGCTGGTTGTCAGATACCTCTTTTTAGAAGTATTATTGCATACATTATTATTATAGACTCCTAATCAGCCAGTTGGCTGGTTGTCAGATACCTCTTTTAGCAGTATTATTGCATACATTATTATTATATACGCCTAATCAGCCAGTTGGCTGAGTTGCCAGATAGCTCCATGTATTCCGAAGACAGAGTTGCCAGATACCATTGTATACACTATTATAGACTCCTAATCAGCCAGTTGGCTTAGAAGGCTTAAATATTGCCAGATACCTGTTGTATACAGAATACCGGTAGTAGAAGGCATAACAATAAACAACATTGCATCATTCTTTTTATTATAAATATATAGAAAATAAATATACATTTGAGGAATATGCGTATAACAGAAATATATACACACAATTATGGATATATATATATATAAAATAAAATATACATTTCATATACATTTCAATATGTACATAACAGAAATATATACACATAATTATATAAAATAAATATACATTTCAAATAAATATACATTTCATATACATTTCAATATGTACATAACAGTACAGGAGAAATATACACACACACACACAATTATGGTGATATATAAAATAAAATATACATTTCATATACACTTCAATATGTACATAACAGTACAGGAGAAATATCAAGCAAATATATATATATATATATATATATATATATATATATATAAACACAAATCAATAGAAATATGCGTATAATCGTCAAGCAAAATATATATATACAATTCACTTTTTTTTCAAAATACTAAAATCGGTCTTAATCGAGTTTACAATTACATCATTATTGCTCTGCATTACGCAGTCTATGCGGCTTAATAATATTTCACCGCTTAAAGTATAGGGAAACCTGTATTCGATATGAATGGCTTTCATATCGTTCAGTACTATTTTTGTCCCCACTTTACAACCGGTTGGCAAGTCATCTTTAAATACGTCTAGAATACAATCAAAAGCACGCACAAAGAGTTCATCGTTAGCTACATTATTAAACGCAAGTTTATAAGAATGCTTTTCCAATCGAGGGTTTATTTCTACCGACTCGAGCTTTTCAATCGTGAACTCTTCACTCAACATAACGGCAATTGAAATAATCTTCTAAATCGTTACGGCAACTGCGCGTTATATAAAGAAATAGTTCTTCAGGGTGAACGGTGTAGGTGAGCTCAGCCTTGTACCGATCAATTGCTTTGTACCAAAGTTCATGGTATTTCAAAGAGTCTAAACTTTTTAAATAAACATCCAGCACTAGACCATTCTCACCAGTCCTACACTCGGTAAACCCATCGAGCAGAGCAGTGTATGCGTATTCAAGAACTGTATCAAAATAAAGCATATCCGTAACACGCGCGTCTAATATAGGTTTCAGTTTACGGAATCCGACGATTTCAAACATTCTGTCGAGGATGAAACGGTTTCGCGTAGGAATAAGAGCGTTATTATCAGAAGCATTCTTCCACATCAGCCTTATATCAATGCATGGCCGATCGTTATTTATACACAACGTACATACAACGGCGTATGAGGGCGCGTCACTAATCTGCTCTCTTCTTGTACCTACGTTAGCAGGTATTTTATAACGATCTTCACACCACTTATCAACTATCACAAAGATTCTATTCATCTCCTCGATACTTAAATAAACCCGTTTGTTTGTCGGTCTACATTCCGTTTCCAGTACATAGCTAATGGTACCGGAATTACGCCTGAACACGCGCAACGATTTCGTCACGGACACATCGTACGAGGCGTTGAGAATGCTGCTCAAAGGAAGTTCCATCGTATTCGAGGAGCGCACGTCTACTCGGTTCAAGCTCTGAGATAACTATGAGCCGTGTGAGGCACAGGCAGGAACGGTTCGACGGGCGGCTGACTCGATGATACGTGAATGGGCATGTTCGTACGACTCGAATTGTTGCACATATTTGTTTTTCCGTTTCGTCACTACCAGCCTACGCACTTTGGATAAGAACTAGGCGCTAATCATCTCCACACTCCGGCGCACTATTTGAGAGGAACATATGCTCATATTTTTCCTTTCTACCCATCAAACGATACTCGTCTCTAAAATCTGTTAAAAACTCACGCATGGCACTAGCCACAACCTCACTATGAACCTCATCATGATATACGTTAATATAGTGATAAAAACACCTAAGATTGTCCATGATCACGAGATTCACATTTTCAGACGTAGGGTATGAGTAATCGACATGGTGTAGCATGACGTAATACCGCTTGTCACACCACCCATCCACAAGGCTCATTATCCATACCTGCTGCTTCTCTTCTGCACGCGTTGTTTCTTTTACTTCACGGTGTATGTGAGACTTTATAAAGTTTAGCCCTGCAGCATACTTCAGCACATCGTCTGTGCAACGAAAGCCTTCAACAGTCTCACCAGAACATCCGTAGAGTATTTGTACATCTTGGAACTTCGCACAATCCAATGTGGCTTTAAAAGAGGCATAGGAGGGGGGAATAGGAAGTTTTTCGGTATCCACCACATCCTCACACTTTACTGAATACCATTTCATAAACGTTGTGCAAGCAATATTAAAGGTAGCCATTTCAATATACGTCTGATCTGAATACACGTCTGATCTCTCGGGCTTACTGCGGTCGACTGACCACGCAGGGACTCCCAGATAGTAGCATGACTCACGCAGTGGGCGGAGCTTAGAACTTTCACCTCACACACACACACACACACACACACACACACACACACACACACACACACACAAAGGAGAAAGTGAAACGCTATTTGATTTATTGAGATATTCATATATTTACAAATACGATTCGAGATATTCAAGTTATATATATATATATTTACAAATAGATACGATTATATACAAGACGTGTGAGTTAGAAGCATCATTGGTATCCAAAGGGTACGGTATCATAGGTGCCAGGTAACTGGTAACGTTTCCTATAGGTGTTACGGCACACCATCGTACCCCTAAGTTCCTTCACGCCTCCCAGCTTCTGCGCCCGAAAATTGTGGGTGCCTACAATTAGTTGGTGAGGTTGCAAACATACTAGATCCTTCAACGACTCAAAGTTAACAACCTCCCGATTCGCATGGTTGAGCGTAATACCCTTTGCCTTCACGATATATTTCATTTCATCCCCTACCCTGACCCGTACCCCATAAGTCTTAGGTCCTGTTGAGATAAAAGAGTCGGCGTATGCGTCGTCCCCATACTCATCCTTGATCTCATCAGTGAGCTCGCCGAGGAACTCCCCAATAGCGGGCATGTAATCACCCTCCCTCTCTGTGAATATCACGCTATCTGTATCGGCATACAATACTCTCCGCCCAAGAGAATGCAATAGACCCCAAAGTTTTATACGGGCGTAGGCTGTTGTGAAGCTCGCCACAGGTATGTTTGTAACCCTTGAGGTATCTGTGGCAAATTCAGTGTTGTTGTACTTTATTACGTAAGTATTACCTACATTCACGATCTCCATGACCTCTTTATCGGGGGCATTGGCATAATCCCAGACATCGCTATAACTTTGTGCCAAATGAATGTTCCCTCTGCCGGTATTCTGCGCAAATTTTCCCCATAGACTGTTTAGACACAATTTTGCACTAAAGCGCTTGCCAGGATTCTTTACAATTTGGACACGATCAAGTTGTATACCTTCGCGGTCGCGGTAACGTTGAATATAGGCAGACTTTTCATCTTCGGTATCAACTCCTCGCGGATACCCTGATGCTTCAACCTTATCCTTCAAAAAGGCGTTTATATATGGTGTGAAAAGGTTGGGGAGCTTCTGAAACCTCCACACCTCGTGTATCTTCAGTATTCTATAACCATGGCGTACGGCTAGGGCCAGCTCAGGACTTGTATATACGCCTCTGATCTTACGCTGGTGGGGTATATGGTTACATTCGCCGTTATCCTCTTCCGCGCACTTCACGCACAGGGGAAACATGAGCTTGTCGTCGATAACGACAGGTAAGATCGGCATCCATAAATTGCGTGGGGGGAGTACGTCTACGAAAGAGAGCCCAAAGTAATGATCATTCAAATTTTTTGAAAATTCATTGATGGATGGTAGGCTAGGCCCCACCAGTTTCTCAGGAGCGCCCACGGGGTACGGATGCTCTTCATCACGTATGGGTATAAAGAACAGAAATCGTAGTAATGGAGCTTCACGCCCTCCGTAGGGGGAAGTATAGTCTGAAAGGATTTGTACGTCCTCCAAACAAGCTATCACCACATTTGAGAGGATCCAGCACCATTGAACGCTTGATCGTTTTTATTTCCTCACGGTATACATCGTCTGTCTCCATCCGTGCATCATATTCATGCTCCCACAAGACTTTGTGAGTGAACTGTGATCCTATAAGTTGATCGCGGGTGCGGGTCGATGCAAGACAGTCGGCAGGAGACCTACCGTTGATATCTCCGGTGACTCCGCACTCAGGACGGGGGCATCCATGCCACCAGCAACCGTTAAAGGAGTACACAGTCTTCACACCAGTGACACGGTTTTCACTTAACCCATCAACCCAAAAAACACGTCCATTAATCTTAATGGGTACTTCACCCGTGTTGCGGGCGTGCTTTATGTATACACCTGTTTGTTGCTGCAGGTGTATGAGCCAGTAAATAGCCTTGTGTCCGTAACTGCGGGGGTTGTTTCGGTGAATAATGGCTAAGGTGTCTTTAGGCATGAAGTTATTCTTGAACACCGTAAAACATAATGATGCGATGGTGGTTGCGACTTGCAGTGGATCGCATTTGAAACGGGCTATGTACATACTTCTAAAGGCCTGGAAACATACTCTAAGCACGCGCACATCATTCACGCAATAACGCTCACATTCATCAGCTATATTATAAGGGTTACTTTCATTAAAACTGTCGTAGTATCGATCAAAGTCTTCACGTTCATCCATGCAGTCAAAATAATGTTTGGGGGTGGTGGGCCTACGTAGTTTAAAGTCTCGCTGGTGAGGAAAGTGTATGGGAAGTATCCTTTGGAAACTTCAGCTGCTACTCCCATCACCTTGGGTAGCTTTGCTAATTTACAAGGTGTGAATAATAAAGTATCTTTAAATTGTACATTGCCTCTTATCTGCATCTGTATTAATTTGTTGCCTCTTTTCAATGGATCACCTGTAAATATCTCAGAGGATTCGTGTTCAAGCAACTCCTTATAAAGGAACTGCGTGTCAAACTTTGCCCCGTTATGGGCGAGAATATACACAGTCATTTTTTTGAACTTGTCGGCTAACTTGACAATATAGGACACAAATAGTTTCACAGGACTATCGCTGACATTCGTTTTAAAAACGTTTGTCCGTTTACCGCATTTGGGGCACTCGTCACATTCGATACCCATACACTCATCACAGATGGTCTGGCTCACAAGTAAATGTGGAATTACCTCTTTGGTTTCAGCGTTCGTATATGTTTCTATATCGTAGTACACAGTTATACAAGGGTTATTTTTAGGCTTAGCATCTTTCATATAACACACATGCTTTACTCCATCCGCCTTATATTCCTCCTGGCATGTAGGACAGTGAATTACGTCGCACTTGTGCTTAAATTTTCCCCAATTATCCATTGTGTGAAACATACCACATTCACAGATTCTCATTTTCCTGCACGTACCAATTGATTTATGGAGATCAAAGCAGCTATTATTGAAAAATGTGCGTCTACACACATCACAGTCTCTCTCTCTTCAACTACACGGCTTTCACATTTGGTGCTTTTACACTGCTCACATACCATGTGACATTCTTTACAATGTCTCACTATATCATCCGCAAACTCGAGGCACCCCTTACACAAATCATGATGTCTCCCATATTTTCGACTTTTGTCATAACTCGCGTAAAGCCCCCTTATATTACGGATGGGGAGATACGTTGTCCTGACAATCCTAAAATAAGTAGGGGCCTTGTACGATCTCTCACACAGCTTTTAAAAACATACACAGTCCGGCGGCGATCATCCAAACCAAATATAACTATGCGCACATTCATTTCCTGTTCTACCTTTCTCAGCTCTTCAGGACCCATATTACAGTCAAATTCAAGTTCACAGTCTACAGCTAGTTTACGGGCACGCTCAACGATCGTAGGCAGCCAAATTTTTTGAGTCCGTGTATTTTGTACAGTAAACATACGTGCTAAGAGTACTGCTATAAAGCCGCAACCACGATCGACGTTTATATGCCTTCGGTAAATAGTTGGAGAATTGAAGTTAAGAGTGTACGGTATGGCACTATGACCCGCAACACGGAATACACGGTCAATATTTACCGTGAAGTTGTCCATATTGAAGGCTATACTACTTTGGACGGCTTGCATTATACGCCCTAATATATATTTCTACATCTTCGGCAGCCAAACGTCTAAACGGTACTATCACCCAATAATCGTCTACATCACCGTCATCTGACCCGAACCCAAAGGACAGACTCGTCCTGACCTCACGCTCGTCGCGATTCTGAAGAGCAAACTCTATAATATGCTGTACTACCCTGCGTATCCCGCGCTCAATTCCATTGCTATACAGGGCTCTAGGGTCGACCCTGACTCTATACCGATTTCTAGTCAAGGCGGGGGTGGGGGCTGCGCGCGCACTAACTCGAACGTAATAACATCCTCAACAGAACGGGGGGCGGAATTAGGGTATATTAGGTGCTGCTGATGGGGGCCCTGTTGCGTAGGAGGGTTGGGGATCTATTATTGTAGACTTAACAGAACGGGGGGCGGAATAAGGGGGTATATTAGGTGCTGCTGCTGGGGAGGTTGTTGCGTAAGAGGTTGAGGGTTGGGGGTCTGCTGCAACAGGTACGTATTTCGGTCGCTTTATACCTGATGTGGGGTTCTCATACCTCCGCTTTGGACGTGCAACCTGTATCGCTGGTGAGGGTTCAGGGGAGGAGATCACAACTACACTGTCATCGTCATCCGTAATGATAGGTTGCTCTACCTCATCGTCGGTTCTGTGGGAGAAGAAATATAAGGATCAGCACTCAAAATTTGTAATATTTTGTAAATGACCCACTTAGGAGTGTGACGTGTTAGAAATGGACTCTGTAGAAAAATTCAGATTCACGAGCCCATCCACATGTATTATATCTGGACCTACAGGATGTGGTAAAACTGTGTTTATGCTTAAAATCATTAAAGAAAAGGGCGAGATGTTCTCGAAATTTGTGCATAAAGTTATATGGTGCTATTCGACGTATCAATCAGTGTTCAACGAGTACCAAGATGATATTTTGTTCCACAAAGGTGTATATGACGTTAATTCGCTAAAGGGAACTGAACATACAATCATTGTAATTGACGATCTCATGTTGGAGATGGATAAAACGTTTGCCGAGACATTTACAGTATACTCCCACCATCTTAACATAAGCGTGTTCTTCATCAATCAGAATCTATTTTTCAAAAATAGATACATGCGCGATGTGTCGTTAAATACGCAATATCTAGTCTTATTCGCGCAACGTAGAGATGTATCACAAATTGGGGTATTAGCCAATCAAATGTTCCCGAATCAGCGTAAGGAGTTTTTGGAAGTTTATAAAGAAGCTACAAGCACGCGTTACGGATATTTGCTTTGCGACCTTCATCCGCGAAACACGTTTAGAGTGCTTCTGCGAACGAATATATTTCCAAACGAGCCTGAAACGGTGTATATTCCAGAATGACAAAGAGACTAAAGAAATACCATGAATTAATAAAAATCTATCATCGACTGCCCCGGGCAATGCAGCAGATGTTTATTAAAAATATCGACGCCGACTTTTTAAAATGCATCTGTGAAATCTGTCTTAACGTTATAAATTGCAATGTATCAATGAAAACCCATCAGAAGGCTCGCCTACGCCGCTACAAGAACATAATACGTACACTCGCTCGTAAAAGTCAAACTGTAGCGAAGAAAAAACGAGTTATTGTGCAAACAGGAGGGTCATTTCTCCCCATCTTATTTTCAGTTTTGGGCCCTTTACTGACTAGATTAATATAATGAAGAAAGTGGTAGTGATTCCCCACGAGGTGTACGCTTCACTGCAAAGAGACACGGATCTAGATCCCCGTAAAAGCAGACTTAAAAGAATGGAAAGCGAATTGTTAGCCCTATTAAACAGTGAAAAAACACCTGATGAGAAAAGAATCTTATACCAAGAAGCTCTGCAGAAATTTCTTCACGAGTACGAAAATTATAAGAGCCCTACGGAGATTCCTGTGGTTATTAGGCACAGCACGGGGGACGATGGCGACATAGGACCTGTACCCGACGATACAGCTGATCAACCAAAAAGATTAGCCACACAACATATCGAACATGTATTAAAAAATACCCTCCCACTTACATTGAGGAGTAAAGGCTTAAGTCTTTATAATCTATTGAATGAGGATCCCGCCATACAATGGACCGATACAGGGGAGATCATTGTGGAAGGATCAAAGGTACAGGGATCGAATATCGTAGACATTGTCCATGATCTGGTGAGAAAGTGGGATAGGCCATCACCATCAGGATGGAAGCATATTAAAGCAAGACTACAACAAATAAATGTCCCTAAAACGTTGATAGGAAATCTGAACAGGTTAAAAGACTTGGAACACGCAACGTCTGTGACACAATTGAAGCGCCGTCACCCCCTGCGGTAACACCTTTGAAGAGGAGCAAGAAGAGGTTAAACCAACCCTACCCACTGCCTCTAAAATACGCAAATGGCTAACGTATTAACTAAACGTTATTATGACATTTCTACCCCATCCTCTTACGGCGGCGTAGATAGACTGCACGTTTACGGAGTAGGAAAAAAAGATGTTGAAAGATTTTTGAGGGAGCAGGACGCTTATACGCTTCATAAGCCTGTGAGAAAAAGGTTTAAAACAGCCAAGACAACGGCTTCCTCGATTGATTCTATTTGGCAAGCAGATTTAACAGACATGCAAAGATATTCTGTGTATAACGATGGTTACCGCTACATTCTATTCATAATAGACGTATTCTCTAGATATCTGTGGCTAGTTCCTCTGAAAAATAAATCACCTGAAACAGTTGCTAAAGCCACCAAAACGCTAATGTTAAAAGAAAACAGGGTTCCTGGCTATTTTTGTACGGATATGGGGAAGGAGTTTATAGGCCGTGCTTTTCAGAATATGTTGACAGAGTTTAATATCAGCTATTACACAACCAATTCTATACATAAGGCTTCTTTAGCTGAAAGAGTTCAGCGCACCATAAAGGAACGCATGCACCGTTATTTTACACATAAAAACACATACAGATTTCTAGACATTCTGGAACCATTGGCATCATCCTACAACCGCTCACACCATCGCACGATTGGGGCAACACCTAACGAAGTTTTAGAAAGAGGTACGCTCCCGAGAAGAGATGGACCACCACCACCACCACCACCACCACACTCTGTGCGCTTCAAAATCAATGATTATGTAAGGCTGTCGCGTTCGGGGAATAAATTCGCAAAGGGTTTTGAGCAAGGATGGACACGCGAGATTTTTAAAGTTAGGGCTGTGAGACCTAAAGGTGTGATAATGATGTATTACATTGAAGATTTGAATGGGGAAGAAATCTCAGGAGGCTTTTACCGCGAGGAATTGCAGAAAGTTGCGTTTAATTTAGAAAAAAATGTGTTTAAAATTGAGAAAATTTTAGGAAGCAAAGGTTCAGGAAGGAGAAAAATGTACCTGGTGAAATGGCTAGGGTACCCAGAAAGCTTCAACACCTATATAAAAGCTGATGCAATAATGAAGCTTAAATAGTATGCAACATGGCTCCTAACCATTTCTACGTCACACTCCCGTCCTCCTCGTCCCTGTCTGTACACCCTAACAACACGCTAGCCAACTTTGTAACAGAACTCCATGGGCACATTGAATTGGGTCGTGATTCGTATGAGGTGGGGATATGCGAAATTCAGCTGGACACCGTCTTTTTAAATATTGAACATGAAGAAACCGTTTTTACGATTCTTAGAGACATTGACGAGTGTGAAAAAGCTGGGGTAGCTATGGATGAAACTATGCGCATCGCTTGGACTAAGATTGCACGGTATTACAGTACAGAAGTAAGACTAGGGCCGGGTCAATATGGTTCGGCCGAGGATGTTGTGAGAGGCTTAAACGTAAGTTTAAGAAACTCAAACCTTACGAATGATTTAGTATATGAAATCGTAAACAACCCTGCACATACACTAATCCTAAAATCAAAGACTAACAGATGTCTTAAAGAACATAGAAAGTTCAAAATTCTAACCAACGGCCGATATAGCGCAGCCTTCCAAAGAGACACATTTCACGAGACACAGTATAACTTGTCCAGATTAATGTATCAATTGAAGATGGAGAAATTGGCTGAAAGGTCCCCAGACATGTGCTATATTTACAGTAATATAGTGGAGCACCAGTTTGTTGGGGATACCCAGGCACGCCTGCTGCGCATTGCTCACATCCCCAACCATAGAGGAAGGAGTTTGAGTATTACATATGACAGACCCCATTATGTGAATGTCGCAACTAATTTAATAACCAATATCACAATATATATAAGAACGATTGAGGGCGAAAACTTCCCATTCGGTAACGGGAGCTTAACAGTGAAGCTACACTTTCGACGCACTGAGTTATAATGGATAGAAAGCCTTTCACCGTCTATCGAGGGATGCGATACCAGCGCGGTAGTGGACTTGGATCCATTTTTTCATCCATACTACGTACGGCTGTTCCTTTGCTGAAGAGGGGTGCCAGATACCTTGGAAGGAAAGCGCTACAATCAGGCCTTAACACTGCAGAAGACATATTGGCCGGGGCTAAACCTAAAGAAGCCCTAAAAAAACATTTAAAGCGTACACGGAACGAAATCATCAAAGATGCAAAGAGAAAAATGCGTGGTGGCGGGAAGAAGAAGAGGAGGGCTCCCCGGAAGAAGAAGAAGGGGTCACGTGGTATTAAACGTAAAAGGCTATCAAAAAAGAAATGCTGTAAGCGAATGAAACCTATGGTTGACCACTTTTTTGACTGATATAAGCTAAGGATATTGATCTCATGAATCATAGTTTGTTTACCACTTGTCGAGAGAGGAGTCACTATTTCGCCATGGCACGCTTCATCCACCCATGTAGTTCACAATGCTGTAAGTCGGAGCTGTCCTTTTTTGAGCTCCCGCCAACCCAAGTTTCTATTGAGCACAGTGACTTTATTACAATTAACCCTTTAAACACAATTAGTTCCCCGAGTGCACCTATAGAATTCGTGATACCCAGCTCAGGTCCTTACTTTTTTGATCCAAGCTGTGTGCACATGTACGCTAAGCTACGTATAGCCCATTCTGATGGAACGGCCTGCGATGACAAATATGCTGTATACCCTGAAACAAACTTTCTGCACGCCATATTCAACCAGTGTGACGTATATTTAAATCAGACCAACATATCGGCAGGCACGGGGTACTATCATCTACGAGCCTATTTGGAAAATGTCCTCAACTTTTCCAAAGAAGCGAAGGCTACCTTTTTAAGTGCGGAGGGATATTATCAAACTAAAGATGAAAATAGTATAAAGGACAAATTTAAAAATTCTAAAAAGAAAATATACGAGTGTTTTGGACGGTTGCACACAGATTTCACTTTCCAGGAGAAGTTGCTTGTGAACGGGGTGGATATGAAAATAAAGCTCACCCGCACGAGTCCTGAGATCTGCTTAAATCTGGATGCGAATCAAGAAGAGGGCGCAAAGTCCGTTGTGGTTCACATTATGGACACATACCTCCGCGTACGGCGAGTGAAATTAAGTTCACCAAAACAACTAGAAATTGAGAAAAATTTACTAAACGCTACAGTGAAATATCCTATTAACAGAGTGCAGATCAAACTATATACGGTTCCTGCAGGGTTGGCATCGAAGCAGATAGAAAACATTGCCCTGGGAAATCTTCCTAAAAGGATATTAATCGGCATGCAGGACCACGCTTCGGTGAATGGAAAATATAAAAAGAGTGCCTTTAAATTCGAGAATTTCGGACTTAAAAATATAACTCTATACGTTAATGGCACTGCTTTGGGTGGAACAATGGGTACGGACTATTCATCAGACGCTGTGTTACCTCTTTGTGCCAGAGCCTATAGTAATCTGACCCATATTGCAGGTGATTGTGATGAGCTTGGTAATGGGGTAACGCAGGAAGAATTCATTGATCAATTTAACCTTTATCCGTTTGACATTACACCTGACTTATCTGCTAGCGTAAATACCCATTTAACACCACAGCAGAGCGGTAACATCTCAGTGCGGCTGGAATTCGCCAAGCCTATAGACGCTCCTATTAGTGTACTAGTATATCTCGAATCGCAAGCCCTAATAGAAGTAGATAGATTTAGAAGCGTTATCACTGACTTTTAAAATGGATGCTAATACACTTCAGAAAGTAATGGAGCGAGTCACACGTTCCAAATTTATCGGCGTGTTTGCGAAGAATGAAACATTGAGTTTGCCAAGTACGCGAGAATGCGGTAGTCTTATTGTGAACACAGACATCATCGGTAATGAAGGGATTCACTGGATCGCGGTCTATTTTAAAAATAGACAGCGCCTGTACTATTTTGATTCACTCGGTACTCAACCCTGGAGTGACCCTATTATTGTAAAATTTCTCGCTCAGTTACATATTCCCGAAGTTGTATGGAACCCATTTCGTATGCAGGGATATTTTACTAATGTTTGCGGAATGTACTGTGTCTCATTTCTCATGCATATGTCAAATGATAAAGAATTTATAAATTTTTTAAATTTATTTGACCCGTGTCACACTCACCGAAACGATGAAATGGTATGCAGACAGATAAAAAACCGTTTTCCAATTGTACGTACTCGTTGTATATTATAATGTTTTTGTTCGTATATTTGTATATTCGTTTATTGTACTGATTTCTTTCATTTAATAAATTTATGAAAATATAGTCTTCTTATCCCAAAAAGATCGAAAAACACTTACATTATTTGACATTGTTGACTGATTAGTATATCATCCGTATTCCCTTCAAAAGATTGTATAACTCGTGTCAAATCCTCATCGGACCTTAAAGGAAAACATATACAGAGTATACAGACAGACAGATCCCCATTATGTGAAGATATCTTTGGTTCGAGGAGTGAACGCCATAAAAATTTCGATTTTAGCATAATGGGGAAATAACATTGATTGACATTTTTGACTATCTATTTGACGAAATACTACAACTCTCCATATATATAAAATCGAATTATGGACACTTACATTTCTATGGTAGTCCCTTGCGTCGGATTGTAAGGAGCGTCACTGCAAATATCTTCTACGGTTTGCGTCGAAAATAGTTCGCCACAATCAGCCGCATTGAAAAGACTAATTGTGGTTAATGCTGCAGTATCACGTTCTTCATACAAGTCTGGGGAGACGTACAGGTCCATGGTGGAGGATGTGTGACACTGCTGACTGATCAGTATATCATCCATATTCCCTTCAAAAGATTGTATAACTCGTGTCAAATCCTCATCGGACCTTAAAGGAAAACATATACAGACAGACAGACAGACAGATCCATTATGTGAAGATATCTTTGGTTCGATTACCAATTTCGATTTTAGCATGATGGGGAAATAACATTGATTGACATTTTTGACTAGTATCTATTTGACGAATACTACAACTCTCCGTATATATATATAAAATTCTAATTATGGACACTTACATTTCTATGGTAGTCCCTTGCGTCGGATTGTAAGGAGCGTCACTGCAAATATCTTCTACGGTTTGCGTCGAAAATAGTTCGCCACAATCAGCCGCATTGAAAAGACTAATTGTGGTTAATGCTGCAGTATCACGTTCTTCATACAAGTCTGGGGAGACGTACAGGTCCATGGTTGATTATTCACTGATGCGAAAATAGCTACTGTTACTCCCAACTGAAAATATCCCCTTTTATATGCACATTCGCCAAGCTCCGCCCAAAAGACCAGATGTTCGTAGTGATTGGCTGCCGATGTAGCTGGGTGGAGCTATGACGTGTACCAATCCGCTATAACGAGACCGGACGAGTAACATATATATAAAATCGAATTATAGGCACTTACATTTCTATGGTAGTCCCTTATATTATATTTTTTACTTACAAATTATTAGTATTGTTTGTTAACATAATTGTTAACTTATTTTATAATAAAGAAATTATATCCTAATTATATTTTAAAAAGAACATTCGGTTTCAACGTTAAGCTGTGGTCTAAGGCGGCGTGGCATGAATAAATACTAAAATAAAATTAAATGTTAAAAATCTTTATTCATACGTTATTAAAAGTTAAAAATCTTTATTAATAAAACAGGATAGAAGCATATGAAAGTCAAGGTAAACTATAGTTGTAAATTATAGTTAGGTTATACGATGTTTTTCGGGCATACTACTGCCTCGGGTTAAATGATCCTGTTATTTTAAATCACGTATTTGAAAGAGTTAATCATTATTGCTACATAGAAAAAATCGTGCATTACGATGTTTTTCGGATATACTACTGCCTCGGGTCAAATGGTCCTGTTATTTTAAATCACGTATTTGAAAGAGTTAATTATTATTGCTACATAGAAAAAATCGTGCATTACGATGTTTTTCGGATATACTACTGCCTCGGGTAAAATGGTCCTGTTATTTTAAATCACGTATTTAACGACACATCGCGCTCATTTCCATTGCTATATATGGCTCTAGGATCGGCCCTGACGAGATGTATTTCGTAGGTTAGGTTAGGTCTCTTACATATAAAAGTCCATGTGGTAGAGTAAGCAACGAACCCCATCGACGAGATGTATTTCTGAACCCATGTTAAACTGGAGGTCTAATTTACGAGCGAGTGCACGTTCTTGTAACGCCGTAGGCGAGAAAGAGTTAATTAGTATTGCTACATAGAAAATCGTGCAGTTTTTTTCGATTATTATTTATTGAACAAAACTCTCGCTCTCTTTCTATATATATATATATATATATATATATATATATATATATATAGAAAGAGTGGTCTGGAAGGAAGTTTACCAATGATTAAATTCTCTTTGCGAGTGACCCGTTGCCCGCGTCGGGCTAACCTTTGGTTAGCTTCCGCCCGAATTGTTCATTCTGACGAAGGTCAAGCTTTTCACTCCACCTTAGACCTACAGTTTAACGTGGATTCCGAACCACGACCCATCAGTAGCCCAGCGTCTTGACCACTAGGCCTCCTAGGGTGCCCATTTATCTACCAACCACTTTCTTTATTGTGTGGAAGGATGAACAGCTGGGCTTTGCTGCGCGCCGGCTGCCGTCGGGTCTCGAACCCTGGGCCGATGGATTCGTAGTCCGCGACGCTAACCACTACACCACCGAGGCGGTATTTGTCATTACTTACTCGGACTATAGTGGATTTAATTATCCCAGAAGAGTTCCTTGTTCCATGCACGGTCTGTGTGTAGCATATATATATATATATATATATATATATATATATATATATATATATATATTGTGTGTACGTTTTTCCCTTGACCTTCGTCAGAATGAACAATTCGGGCGGAAGCTAACCAAAGGTTATCCAAAGGGTATATATATATATATATATATATATATATATATATATATATTATTATTATTATTTCTACAATGAAACGGGGTCGGGCCGAAGAACGGGTGAGAGATCTCCCCCCCAATATATATATATATATATATATATATATATATATATATATATATATATATCATTATATTTCTATATGACACCATACAAATTACGCGTAAATATTTTCATTGTAGAAGTAATAAGAATGATAAAATTAATATCTGAAGTCAGTGGTGATTTCTGCTCGAATAGCTTGTAGAAGGATAATCCCTCGGCCCGAAAAAGGTCCCTAGAGACCTTTTTCGTTCGAATCGTGTCCCTAGAGACACGATTCGAACTGATTTAGCTTCTGCCTTTCATCGTGTGTGTGTGTGTGTGTGTGTGTGTGTGTGTGTGTGTGTGTGTGTGCATGAGTTGTTTATTATATATATATATATATATATATATAGCGGGGTCGGACGTTTTTCCCACTGTTATTCGTGACTTAAATATTTATAATAAAAATCAAGTGTCTGAAAAAGCTATTTAATAAGCAGAATTTAATTGGATTCATTGTAGAAGTAATTATAATGGCAATATTAATATTTGGAACATTGAGTACTTATCGAGCTGTCTTTAAGAAAGGTCTCTCGCAAGCAGATTTTCTCAGAAACCAACCTCGCTATAGTGGACTGTGTTTTGGGGAAATCCAGCTTTCTTCGTTTCTTTTAATTTCGTTTTTTCATTTTTTTCGTCGCAGGAATGAGGCTATATGTTTCATAAGTTTTCATCTCGTTTGGTGGAATTGTATCGTAAATTATCGTATTTCGAATTGTATCGTAAATGATCATTTCGTTTCGTTATTCGTGAGGGCTGAATTATGGATAACTATGTTATTTGTTTCGTTCATCTTCAAGTTTAATGAAGCTGTATTTAAATGAAGTTTCATAATTAAATTAATTGGTTTTACTGTTATTTAGGAAAATTTATATTGGGAGCAAACGTTACAATAATAAGCTTATGTCGATATAGTTACCCATTGAATTGGAACTCTTTATTCACGTTTGCTATTATTTATTGAATGGTGGATAATTAGTTGGGTAACCCTTATAAAAATTCGTTTTCTGTCTAACGAAATAGGGTAACTTTGTTAATTCTATTAAAGCGTAATGAAAGAGGCGCTTGTGTTATTTTATACGGTTGAATCTTGTATAACCATATAAATATATATTGTGGTATTTTATATGATTCATTAGTTTATTATATATACAAGTACATTTGGAATAACAGCCGTTATATATGTGTTACACGATTAATGGGACACATGGCGCTATCTGGAATACCTTGCGCTATCTGGCAACTCAGCCAGAATAGAGGATTATAAAAGATCGCGAAGCTGGTGAAGAACCATTCCCCCCTCGGCTCCGGCCGAGTAAGGAGCTCTGCTCCTTCTATTTCTGGCCCTTTGGTAAACCCCTTAGTGGCCTCTTAGGTTAGGGAAACGAAAATAAATTGGGGGAGAACTCCACTCTGTCCTTCAGGTATCTCTCTCCCTCCTTCAGCTCTCTCTCTCTCTCTCTCTCCTGCATGTATCTTCCTCCTTCAGGTGTCTCTCTCTCTCTCTCTCCTGCATGTTTGCCTCCAGCATGTGTACTGCATGTGTACCTACTGCATGTGTGCGTATGTGTGTACCTCCAGCATGTGTACCTACTGCATGTGTACTCCTGCATGTATACGTATGTGTGTACCTCCAGCATGTGTACTCCTGCATGTGCACCTATCCTCTCTCCTTCAGGCGTCTCTCCCTCCTACAGGCGTCTCTCTCTCTCTTCTTCAGGCGTCTCTCCCTCCTACAGGCATCTCTCTCTTCTTCAGCTCGCTCTCCTTCAGCTGTCTCTCTCTCTCCTTCAGGCGTCTCTCCCCCCTTGGCTCAGCCAACTGGCTGATTCTGGCTGATTCTGGCTGATTAGGAGCCTATAAAACAACGCCAGCCCGGCTGGAAGTCTTAATGTGCACTTGGCTCCTGCCAGGTGAACACCTCTCCTCCTTTCTCTCCTCCTCCTCCTTTCTCTTGGGGGATAACGCCGACTCCAAGTTTCCCCCCCACCCCCCTTTGCAACAACCCCCACCCCCCTTTGCAACAACCCCACCCCCTTTGCAACATTACATAATAACCTGCAACATTCCTGCACTCTCCCCTTTTGCGGCTATACTACTGACCCTCATCATCATGCAGGGACATACCAATGTTAACTCCAGTTGTAAGTATTTCATTTATGCTTAACGTTTATGTACCAGAAACTCTTTTTGAATGCCACACTGAATTAATAAACCTTATTTCTGCACCTCAAGTCCTCAAGCCCTTGTGCTTAGTCTCCAGAGAAATTAGTTTTCTTTCATTGTTCTACTTGCGGATACTCCAGCGAAGCCACAAATGCTATTGACTCTTGAACTTTGTCCAAACAAACAAACAAACAAACAAACAAACAAACACTTTATTTCATATTCAACAGGTACAAACATTATACAAGTGGTCCATAGAAGATTAAGAGATAGTCGTCTTGAGCACTGACTAAGTAGGCCAGTGAATCACTGTGCATAATGAAGATATAGTTGCCTCCGTCAATGCTTCCAGATTTGAGATTTATAAAATATATCGGAGACCAGTCCACTAACCATGGCTTCTTTTATCTTATTGACAGACTCACCAAGCTTAGTGATTGTTAGAAAATCTAGAAGAGGAAGAACCATTGTTGTCCCAAGGCGATATGATGACTAAGCTGATTGATGCAGCATTGCTTGTATATATTAAGTTAAGGTGTATATATATCCATCTCATAATTGTAAGGTTAGTGAAAAATTCACTTAATTTAGAGCTAGCATTTTTGGGCTCTTGTGGCATCAGTGTTTGGGACGCTGGTGGCATCATTTTGGGGCGCTGCGCGTCTTTTCTACTCGTTTGTGGGATGTCGTACGTACAGGGTGTGGTATGATAGAGAGCTCTCTTGCAATTCAGTTTGGTTGTTTAGATACAAGATTGTTGCATCGTGCAATAGTCCAGGTTGCGTTGTTGTTGCAAGGTTGAGAAAGAAGACCATAAATAGTACCCCTTTTGTGTTTATATTAAATTCATGTAACTAAGGTCTAAGGTAGGCCCGCATCGAGTCAGCAACCCTGAGGTAGGACCTAATAGGATCTCAAATCCGTAAGTTTTAATTTTAGCCTAACTTGGGCTGTAGGTAGAACTGGCCCTTTAGAATTTGGCCGTTCACGGCTCAGCTGGGATTTTGAACCCAACAAATAAATAAAATAACATGGTCCTTCAGAACCGGATTCTACCCCAAGACTGAGTCAGTGACTATTTTTCGGCAAAGTTCTGATTGTGCAAATTGTAGCCCAAGTTAGGCCTAGACGGGTTGAGTATTATTGAGTTAAGGTCCCAGGGTAGAAAGTTTGGTCGCCCAATTGCGAAACTTGGCCAGTCGTCTGTCGTCGTTTTTGGCCTACATTTTACCAGTTTGGTTAATTTTGGGTTATTATTGAATTAAGGTCCCAGGGTAGAAAGTTTGGTCGCCCAATTGCGAAACTTGGCCAGTCGTCTGTCGTCGTTTTTGGCTTACATTTTACCGGTTTGGTTAATTTTGGGTTATTATTGAATTAAGGTCCCAGGGTAGAAAGTTTGGTCGCCCAATTGCGAAACTTGGCCAGTCGTCTGTCGTCGTTTTTGGCCTACATTTTACCGGTTTGGTTAATTTTGGGTTATTATTGAATTAAGGTCCCAGGGTAGAAAGTTTGGTCGCCCAATTGCTAAACTTGGCCAGTCGTCGGTCGTTGTTTTTGGCCTACATTTTACCGGTTTGGTTAATTTTGGGTTATTATTGAATTAAGGTCCCAGGGTAGAAAGTTTGGTCGCCCAATTGCGAAACTTGGCCAGTCGTCTGTCGTTGTTTTGGCCTACATTTTACCGGTTTTGGTTAATTTTGGGTTATTATTGAATTAAGGTCCCAGGGTAGAAAGTTTGGTCGCCCAATTGCGAAACTTGGCCAGTCGTCTGTCGTTGTTTTGGCCTACATTTTACCGGTTTGGTTAATTTTGGGTTATTATTGAATTAAGGTCCCAGGGTAGAAAGTTTGGTTGCCCAATTGCGAAACTTGGCCAGTCGTCTGTCGTTGTTTTTGGCCTACATTTTACCGGTTTGGTTAATTTTGGGTTATTATTGAATTAAGGTCCTGGGGTGGAAAATTTGGTATTCCATACTGGTGTTTGGTTAGTACCCCACCCAGCAATTCAGTTTATTTGAAAGTAAAATTTGCGTTTGATCAGTTTGGTTAAGTATTTCTGCCAATTCAGCTCATTTGCATTGAGCCCAATTGTTGTTTGCATTGAAGATGAGTGCATCTGAATTGAACAAATTTATAAAAAGGAGAAGCGCCTACAAAGGTCTAATTACAAAGGTCATTGCCACTATAGATTCTGCCATAGAGCAAGAGGATTTACGCTTAGTGACTGCGAAGCTTGCCATATTAGAAACTAAAAAGGTTGCTCTAAGTGAGGTAAATGAAAATTGAGGCTCTTATAGAAGAGGATGAAATAGAAAATAACATAATTTACTTTGAAAAGATTATTGATGATATAATTAAAGTAGGCCTCCGAGCAAAAGAGTTTAGCAGCTCAGTACAGTTAGAGACCAGGTCTAATAATGAAACACAACACTCAACAAATGATGTTTGTGAAGTTAAGGTTAACAGATCTGTAGTTCAATTACCGAGGCTTGTACTCAAACCATTTTCTGGGAGTATTCAGGAATGGCAAGGATGGGCAGACAGTTTTCAATCAGCAGTTCATTCTAGTCAAGTGTTAAGTGCCGTGGAGAAGTTTAATTATTTGCAGTCCCTCTTGGAAGGGGAGGCAGCAAAGACTATAGCAGGATTAGCATTAACAGAGGCTAATTATAATGTGGCTTGGGATATATTAAAGAAACGGTTTGGTAAGCCAGAGATCTTAATTAAAAGCCACCTCCGTGCACTTTTAGCTATACCTCCTGTTAATAATCCTAATAGTGTCAAGGAGTTACGGCAGTTATATGATGAATTTGAAATTAGAACTAGGTCCCTGGATAACTTGGGTGTAGGAATGGAAAGGTATGGTATATGTTGGTTCCTACACTGGAGTCTAAATTGCCTAGCTCAATTTTGCTTGAATTAAGTAGGGGACACTCTACAGAACATGTGTACATCCCCCTTCACCAGATGTTAAGTCTTTTAGGCACAGAATTAGCAAGACGAGAGGGAATTGAGTTTGCACAGTGGGATGGTAAACAAGGGGACAAAGGCAGGCACAGCACCAAAGTTTCCACAAAAAGGAATAGCCCAGGTACAGTGTCAGCTCTACATGCATCCTCTGAGAATAAATTAAAGGGAATCAAGAAATGCATATTTTGCGAAGGCAACCACAAGTCATATAAATGTGAGGTGGCTGAGGCATTACCCTTTGAGGAGAGAAAGGACAGGGTAACTAAGTCCACAGCATGTTTTAAATGTTTTTTGAAAGGTCACAGAGCAAGGTTTTGTAAGTTTAAAATTTTGTGCAAAAAATGTCATGGTAGGCATCAGCCATTATTGTGTGAACACACTCCTAGTAGGCCTACCCCAGAAGTAGAGACATCAGTGGCACATGCCACTGCTATGCAAGGGAGTAAAAGTAAAGGGGGATTATTGCAAACAACTGCAGCCTTATTAATTGGGAATGAGGGAGAAGCTACTGTAAGAGTGTTGTTTGATAGTGGTAGCCAGTGTAGTTTTATTAAGACCAGAATTTCCAGAAAATCGAAGTTTAAAGAACTTAAGAGGGAAAATTTAAGAATTTCTGGGTTTGGGGGGTTCCGTTCAAAACCGAACCAAATTTAAGAAGGTAGAAGTTCTGGTTAAAGGGTTGTTACCGCAAAGTCCCACTATCAAGGTCCAAGCTGTAGAGATTGAGGAACTTTGTGCTCCAGTCACTACTTGTTTAGATATGGCATGTGTCCAAGAATTGCAAGTTAAAGGAATTAATTTGGGCAATAATAAGTTTGAAGGAACAGAAGATATTAGTCTTTTGATTGGAGCTGACTATTATTGGGACTTCATCACTGGTAATATTGTCCGCACATCTCGAGGCCCGGTAGCTATTGAAAGTAAGCTAGGCTGGATGCTACATGGTAGTTATTGCAATGAAATGGAAGTTAAGGCTCTTTTTGTTAAGATTGAGGAGAACAGCCATGGTCTGGAAAGGCATTTGAAAGCGTTTTGGGAACTTGAATCTATTGGCATAAAGGACAAACAGGCAAGTACAGTGAACAATGATGTTTTAGAGCAATTTGAAAAAGGGATTGGGTTTAGAGATGGTTGCTATGAAGTTGGCCTACCATGGAAGGATTCTTGCAAACCCGGTTCAAACCTTCAGCTAGCTAATCGGAGGTTGGAGACTTCATTGTACAGGCTAAGAAAAAATGAGGAGTTGTTAATTGAATACAATGAGGCCATCCTAAGTTATGTAAGGGAGGGCTATGCTGAAAGGGTGCAAGGTGAGCTGGTGAGCCAGGAGGCACATTATCTGCCACACCATGCAGTGGTACGGCGAGACAAAACTACCACCAAATTGAGGGTAGTTTTGATGGCTCAGCCAAGGACAAAGGTGGTGTGTCCTTGAATGACTGTTTGGATGCTGGGCCAAATTTAAATGCAGATTTATTTTCCTTGTTACTGAGATTCAGGTTTGGTAGAGTAGCATTGACTGCAGATGTGAAGCAAGCCTTTTTGTGGATAAAGTTAAAACCAGAGGACAGAGATGCAGTAAGGTATCTGTGGGTGGATACGAAAGACTTGTTGGAAAATGAACCTAAGGTTCAAGCATATAGAATGAAGTCAGTGTTGTTTGGCCTCAGCTCTAGTCCATTTCTGTTGGCAGCTACTATGCAGTACCATTTTAAGAAATATTCTGAAGTCTATCCTAACACTATTGAACACATAAGGAAAAATTTTTATGTTGATGATTTGCTGTGTTCCGTGGATAATACAGAAATGGCTAAACAGATATTCATGGAGGCTAGAGCTATAATGAGGGAGGCTGGCATGGAGCTTAGAAAATGGCAGACCAATCATTCGCAATTACAAGAGTTTATGAGTCATTCTGTGTAGTACCTGATGCAGCAGAAAGTATTGAGGATTCTGGTATTAAGGAGTTGTGGGCAATAGACGCAAAGGTGCTAGGCATTGTTTGGCAGCAAGATGATGATTTGTTTACCTTCAATGGGAAATCTTTAGTAGAGCTGGCTGAGAATGAGACAAGGTGGACAAAACGTACAGCTCTTAGTTTGGCTTCAAAGGTCTTTGATCCTCTTGGATTCCTGGCTCCATTTGTGATAAAGTCAAAAATTTGGTTTCAGAGCCTCTGGGAAATTGGACTTGGTTGGGCCCAAGAGTTACCTGATCATATGGTGGTAAGGTGGAAATATTGGTTCAAAGAATTGGCACATCTTGGAGACATTGAAATCCCCAGATGGTACTTTGGAGAGTTGAACCAAAGTCCAGACAATTTGGAGCTGCACATCTTTTGTGATGCAAGTGAGGAAGCCTATGCAACTTGTATTTATATTAGAGGCACATTGCAAGAGGAAGTAAGTTGCAGGTTGGTTGCTGCAAAGAGCAGAGTAGCACCTTTGAAAAGGCTTTCTGTTCCAAGGTTGGAATTGATGGGTGCCCTTATTGCTAGTCGGCTTGCAGTTACAGTGCAAAAGTCTTTGGCCCTCTATGAAATTCCAAGCAATTATTGGACAGACTCCACTATAGTTTGGCACTGGTTAAGAAGTCAGGCAAGGAAATGGAAACCATTTGTTGCCAATAGGTGGAGGAAATTCAAGCGCACACAGATCCCAAGCAATGGAAGCATGTCCAGGCATCCAAAACCCCGCTGATTTACCAACACGAGGAATTTCAGTGAAAGATCTTTCACAGTCAAGTTTGTGTGGAATGGGCCAGAGTGGCTAAAACTTGGAAGTGAAACTGGCCTTCTAATCAGCCTATTGTAGGAGAATGCCAGGCTGAAGAAGCATGGGTGAGTGAGGTGAGGAAAATGCGCTGTGAAACAGTTGTCAAGTTATGCAGCAGGACCCCATATTGAGCTTGAGGACATTAGCAGTCTGAAAAGATTGTTAAGAGTGACAGCATGGGTATATAGATTTACCAACAACCATTAAGGGAGAAACAAGAAGGGAAGGAATTCTGAGCAGTAATGAGATTCAGCAAGCCAGAAAATACTGGGTGGTATATGTGCAGAAGGAAAAATTTGGTGAAGAGAGGGAATTGCTCACCAGCCATCCATTACAGGTTCTACCAACAATTCTGCTCTCAAGGGTTTGGATGTGTTTTTAGATCAGGATTTATTGAGAGTAGGAGGTAGACTACAGTTTTCTGGGCTTCCAGAGGAGAAAAGACATCCAATCTTGCTACCTTCTGGGGGGCACTTTGTGGACCTTTTGATCCTGGATACTCATCATAAGCTGTTACATGCTGGAGTTAGAGAAGTGATAATAGAGATCAGACAACAATTTGGATTCCAAAATAGACAAGTAGTAAAAAAGGTTGCATAAATGTGTGGTTTGCAAGCGTTGGAGTGCAAAGCCTTATTATGAAAAGGTGCTCCACTTCCAAGAGAACGGTGTGTCTATACTGCCCCATTTGATGTAGTGGGAGTAGACTTTGCAGGCCAGTCTATGGCTATGAGCAAGGGGAGTCTAAACAAAGGTTATATATGTCTTTTCACATGTGCTACCACCAGAGCATCCATTTGGAGTTGGTAAGCAATTTAAGTAGTGATGTATTTCTTTTGGCCTTTAAAAGGTTGTGAACAGAAGGGTTCCCAAATAAAATCATATCGGATAATGCAAAAACTTCAAAAAGGCTGCAAGGAACTCCAAGAAGTTTGGTCCTTTGCTAAAAGAGGAAGGATTCCAATCCTACTTTTCACACCAAGGGGTACAGTGGGAGTTTATGTTGAGAGAGCACCATGGTGGGGTGGATTTTGGGAAAGGCTAGTGAGAAGTGTAAAGTGTCCATTAAAGAAACTTTTAGCAAAATGCTCATTTGAGCAAAGAAGAATTCTCTACTGTTTTATGTGAAGTAGAAGCAATGGTGAACAGTAGGCCTATCACTTTTGTTTAAACAGTATGCAGGATGCAGAGCCATTGACACCAAATCATTTTCTTTGTGGTAAACGATAACATCAAGCCCCAGTGTGCAGAAGACTTGCAGCCTATCCAGAGGCACTCAAGGAGAGTTAACCAGACGGTTCAGGTACCTTGAAGAGCTACAAGATCAGTTATGGAAGAGGTGGCAGATGAATACTTGCCAGAACTCAATTATTACCCATCAGGCAAGGTAAAGGGCTCCAATGCAAATTGTATCAAGGTGGGAGAAGTGGTAATTGATTGGCAATGAAAGACCAAGGCAATGCTGGAAGCTTGGCATAATTGAAGAGTTGTTTGTTGGCAAAGACAATTTAGTTAGGTCTGCACTGGTAAAGACTTCAGGAGGAAAGTTAAAGAGACCTATACAAAAACTCTATGCTTTAGAAATCAGCAAAAACACAGATAGTCAAGATGAAACATTTGAGTTACAGCCTCATGGAGAAGGCTTGCTAACCTTGCAGAAGGTAACGACAACAAATGCCTCTTCGGTGGGGAGTGTTAGAAAATCAGAAGAGGAAGAACCATTGTTGTCCCAAGGCGATATGATGACTAAGCTGATTGATGCAGCATTGCTTGTATATATTAAGTTAAGGTGTATATTATCCATCTCATAATTGTAGGTTAGTGAAAAATTCACTTAATTTAGAGCTAGCATTTTTGGGCTCTTGTGGCATCAGTGTTTGGGACTCTGGTGGCATCATTTTGGGGCGCTGCGTCCTTTCTACTCGTTTGTGGGATGTCGTACGTACAGGGTGTGGTCTGATAGAGAGCTCTCTTGCAATTCAGTTGGTTGTTTAGATACAAGATTGTTGCATCGTGCAATAGTCCAGGTTGCGTTGTTGTTGCAAGGTTGAGAAAGAAGACCATAAATAGTACCCCTTTTGTTTTTATATTAAATTCAGTAACTAAGGTCTAAGGTAGGCCCGATCGAGTCAGCAACCCTGAGGTAGGAACTATAGGATCTCAAATCCGTAAGTTTTAATTTTAGCTTAACTTGGGCTGTAGGTAGAACTGGCCCTTTAGAATTTGGCCGTTCACGGCTCAGATGGGATTTTGAACCCAACAAATAAATAAAATAACTGATAAATCTGTAGTGATTAATGAAGTGGCAGAGACGTTTCAAATACCTTAGCAATGTTCCATCAATAAAAACACGACCAAGATGACGTCACACAAGCACGACCAAGATGACGTCACACAAGCACGACTAAGATGACGTCACAGCGCGAGAATATTTTCAGGACACACATCAACTTCGTTACAAGGATTTCTGGACACGGCTTGAGCTCCATTAGGCCTGGTGTCATTCACCTAACTTTATATAAAGACTAATCATTACCTCGCGCGTTATTAATATCACCCCATTATTATATTGAAAGTATTATTTCAAGTGTACCCATTATTTCAACTGTAAACTATCACCATATTTTGTCTTATTCATAAATCATTTATTTGTTTAATAAAGAAAGAAAACTCATTCTATCAATCAACTTAATTAATAACTTAATTAATAACATAATTTGATCTGCAAAGATCTGGTGACCTCGGCCAAAGCATTTATCATTATCTATCATAAACAATCAATCATTAACTATCAATTAATCATTATCATCATCATTCTTATTATAGTACCGATTTACGCATTAAACTGGTAACCATAAATTGGTTACTATAAATCTAAATGCAAAATTGCGAATGACACTGGCACAGTTAGGCACCTTATTGACTACAAACAGTATACTGGCACTAGAAGGAGCATCATTTATAAGTCTTGGAGTTCTTAATAAACTCCTAAAAATATTATTATATGCAACATATAATTTCTTTAAATTATACATCCGGTAGTTCCATTACAAATGAGCTGTATACATTTGGGGTGCAAAACTTTTGAACAAAATCAACTTAACATCTAATGTACACATGAAATTTTCTAACCAAAGTATTTCCCTGAGCATATAATTGATATAATTGTCTACATTGCCTTAGAATATCACAGTTATCTGAAAGACTATCAGATAGTATGTGGCCAAGATACTTAGTCTGAGTTACTTTTGACAGCATCATAGGGAGTCATACCATTCAACTGAAATTCAGGAAATTTTATATATTCGTAGGCCTTGTTCCTCATAATCATAACATGACTTTTAGCAGAATTATATTTTATGTCGTTATCCTTCCCATACCTTTCACACACCTTCAAAAGTGTGCTGAGCCTTTTCACAAATGGAGAAATAAGAACTAGATCATCTGCATACATCAGATGAATAACAATCATTGTACCAATATAGCAGCCTATTTTACAGGTGTTCAGCACAACAGATAGATTATCCATATAAACATTGAATAAGTAGGGGAAAGTAGTATGGGCGAAAAGTGGTAGACTGCAGTGCAATGTTGCAAATGTTGATCAATGATGCAAAGGGGGGAGGTGGTTATCCACCAAGCTGCAATGAAGGGGGGGAGGGGTATGCAACAAGTCAATGCTGAAAAGGGAGGAGGGGGTTATGCAACAAGTCAATGCTGCAAAGAGGGGAGGGGGAGGGAGCTTTGACGGGAGAAGGGAGGATGACCTCCCCACAGAAGGGTAATCGTAACCTAAGAGAAGGAAAGGAGGAGGAGGGTCTTTGGGGGAGAAGGTGGGAAGTCCTCACCCCCGAAAGGGAAACCTAACCTAAGCCTTAACCTAAGGAGAAGAGAGGGGTGTTCGCCTGGCTCCAGCCAGACGCATAATGAGAATTCATCCGAGCGCCCGCTGTCTTGTAGGGTCCTTATCAGCCAGTTGGCTTAGAAGGCTTAATCTGACTTAGAAGGCGTAAATGGCTTGTTCAGGTGTACATTATTAGGGTTGAGTTACCAGATTGCGCTATTTATTTAATTAAAGCATATATTGTTGACAGTTGGCTTAGAAATCCGTCAGTCGGTTTAAAAGGTTTAATCTGGCTTAGAAGGCGTAAACGGTTTGTTTAGGTGTACATTATTAGGGTTGAGTTGCCAGATTGCGCTATTTATTTAATTAATGCATATATTCTTGACAGTTGGCTTAGAAATCCGTCAGTCGATTTAGAAGACGTAACCAGCTATTTGGTATACATATAATTAAATAATTTGGTTTATATGTAAAACCAAAAGAATTAAATAAAACACCATTACATCATTCTGTTTATTTAGACGAATTATTGGAATCAATTTCATGAAATATATAGAAAATAAATATACAATCCTATACAAACGATGGAATATATATGATAAAAAAAATTATAATAGTATAAGAAATACGAACGAGGAATATATATATATATATATATATATATATATATATTATATATATATATATACAGGGGTTAGACAAAATAATATGAACACCCGCCGATTTCACCGGTTATCTTTACGGACTGCTCAGACACAAAGTAAACGGTCAAATGACTGGCAAACCTATTTAAATGCGTAACAGAGAGTGTATACGTCATGTTATAACCCTCACGTTGTTTTTACAGATCTGAGTGAATTATGAATTAGCAGTTATGAAAGACCTGTCAGACTTCCAAAGAGGGCAAATTGTCGGAGCGCGGATGGCTGGTGCATCGGTGACGAAAACCGCTCAGATGTTCAATGTATCCAGAGGAACTGTCTCTATGGTCATGTCTGCATACCAAAACCATGGAAAGACAAGCACCGACAAATGCAATAGTGGACGCAAGAAGAAGCTGTGTGATCGAGACTGCCGGGTGCTAAAGCGCATTGTGACAAAGAACCATAAGACCACAGCTCCAAAAGTGACTGCAGAGCTTAACCAGCATCTTGCAAGCCCGGTATCGACCAGAACTGTACGTCGCGAGCTCCATGGAGCTGTATACCATGGGAGGGCTGCAATTGCCAAACCCTTCCTTTCGCACATCAACATTGAGCGGCGCAGAAAATAGTGTAATGACCATAAGAATTGGTCAATGGACCGGTGGAAGAATGTAGTCTACTCCGACGAATCCTCCTTTACGCTATTTCCATGTTCCGGTCGAGTTTACGTCTGGAGACAGCCTAAAGATGCTTATGACCCCGACTGCCTGACCCCAACCGTTAAGCATGGAGGCGGATCTGTGATGGTTTGGGCAGCAATATCGTGGAATACTCTTGGCCCAACTGTAGTACTGCATGGTAGGGTTAACGCCCAGGTCTATCTGTCAATATTGGCTGACCAGGTCCATCCCATGGTCCAAACGCTGTTTTCCAATGGCGGCGCCGTCTTCCAGGATGATAATGCACCAATCCACACCGCTGGGGTCGTTAAAAAAACTGGTTTGAAGAGCATGTTAGTGAAGTAGAACGCTTGGATTGGCCTCCACAATCCCCGGATCTTAACATTATCGAGCATCTGTGGTGTCAGTTGGAGCAGCAGGTTAGAAGCTGATTCCCACCGCCGGCGTCTTTGGAGGAACTGGAGCAGGGTTTGCTCGAAAAATGGCTCAGAATTCCTCTAACCACTGTCCAAAAGCTGTATGAATCAATTCCCCGACGCATTGCAGCTGTTATTGCCGCTAAAGGAGGACCAACTCTATATTAAGAATAAAAACCGCCATTTATCAAGGTGTTCATATTATTTTGTCCAACCCCTGTAATATATATATATATATATATATAATAAGAAATAAAATAAAAAATATAAGAAATACAAAACGATGGCGTATAACCATCAATATAATAGTACAGGAGAAATATATATATATATATATATATATATATATGTGTGTGTGTGTATATATATATATATACATATATACACACACACAATTATATTAAATAATTAAGTACATTCAAAATAAATATACATCCAAATTCATTCACTTTATGTTCTAGTGCGCTTAACTAAAACACTAAAGTCGCACATGATCGAGTCTACAGTCACATCATTATTGCTTTGCACTACGCAGTAAATATGTTTTAACATTATTTCACCGCTCATGTTATAGGGATACTAACACTCGATGTAAATGGCCTTCATATCGTTCAATACTATTTTTGTGCCCACTTTACATTCGGTTAGTAAGTTATCTTTAAACACGGCTAGAATACATTCAAAAGCACACACAAAGAGGTCATCGTTAGCCACAACATCATTATTAAATAAGTTTATAAACACTCCTTTCCAATCGAGGGTTTATTCTTACTGACCCGAGTTTTTCAATGGTGAACTCATCTTCACAATGCATTGCGGCAGTTGAAATAATCTTCCAAGTCGTAACGACAGCTGCTCATTATATAAAGAAATAGTGGTGCTCCTTTAGTATGTGGTCTACAAATTCTGCCGCGCTCTACTTTTTTCAAAGTGCAGTCTACAGGTTTGCTCACGCATTCTGCCGCTCTTTTTTTTTCGCTAAATGACTCACTCACATGACTTAGACCCTATTTGACCTTGAAATTCAAAATGATTGTTTAACATCAGTAGCTTGAGAAATTTGAAGCAGTAAAGTTATAAACAATTCAATTGCCCATCACGCCATGCATTTAAAGGACTTCTATCGCAATGTCATTTTATCCGAAGAGACAGCTGTGGCTTTTTTGCGTGAGCATGATTTGTTGGATTCAGTGCTAGATGCAGAGCCATGCATTAAATGTGGTAGTGCCATGCAGCAAAAAAGGAAGCGTGATCGTGGTGGTGAATTTAGGCCAGTGCTTCGCTGCCCGCTTAGAGGATGCCAGACGTCACGATCAATTAGGAAAAACAACGTTTTTTTTTCACTACACCGACTTGAATAATCGAGCCAATAGCAAACTAACTCTGTGTGAAATACTAGAACTGGTATTTATGTTTGTTATGGATATTCCTATGATTACAACGGAAACGTTAACAGGTAAATCTTCTAGTACCGTCACAGATTGGTTTAACATGTGCCGAGAAGTTTGCAGTGCAATTGTGTCATCTAGAGGTCAAATGGTTGGCACTCCTGATATGCCTATTCAAATTGACGAGGCAAGATTCGCTGGCCGAAGAAAATATAATCGAGGAAGGTTGTTAGGAGGTGATCATCAACCCTTCTCAGAAGATAGTGATGCCGAAATAGATAATAGAAGGAACCATGGAGCAAGAATCGATGGCCCCTGGGTCTTTGGATTAAAGCAAGGATCTGACTGTCGATATTTTTATGTGCAACGGCGTGATAAGAACACCTTGATACCAATAATTAAGAAGGAGTGTAAAATTGGTTCCGTCATCCATTCAGACGAGTGGCCTGCATATGAAAGTCTTAGCAACATTGGATATTCTAATTTCACAGTTAACCACCAACGAAATTATGTGGATCCCGTATCATGCGCCCATACGCAAGCGATTGAACGATCATGGTTGGACTAAAAAATAAGTATACTCAAGAAAAAAAGAGGGGTTGCCGAGAACTTGCTACAATCTCATCTGGACCATTATTGTTGGAAGGTGTTACGAAAGGACGCCGATGACAAATTCATTGCCTTTTTAGCCGACATTAGATGTGTTTACCGCCAGTAAAAAAATTTTTCCTTACATTTAAACTTTTTGTGTTTTTAACTTTTCAATAAATTTTTTTCCTTACATTTGAACTTTTTGTTTTTTACTTTTCAATAAATTTTTTTCAAGTAAGATTGTCATTTCAACCTTCTTTAACTACATTTAAAAAACAAATTGGTGTAGACCGCATACTAAAGTGTAAATTTCTCCGTAGGCCGCATACTAAAGTGTGAATTTGTCTGTAGACCGCATACTAAAGGAGCACCGAAATAGTTCTTCAGGGTGAACGGTGTAGGTGAGCTCTGCCCTGTGCTCAAGTGCTTTGTACCAAAGTTCATGATATTTCAGAGTCTAAACCTTTTAAATAAGCATCCAGCTCTAGACCATTCTCGCCTTGTTCAGTCCTACACTCGGCAAACCCATTGAGCAGACCGGTGTATGCGTATTCAAGAACCGCATCAAAATAAAGCATATCCGTAACACGCGCGTCTAATATAGGCTTCAGCTTGCGGAAACCGACGATTTCAAACATTCTGTCGAGAATGAAACGGTTTCACGTAGGGACAAGAATGTTATTATCAGAAGCATTCTTCCACATCAGTCGTATATCAATACATGACTGATCTTTATTTATACACAACGTACAAACAATGGCATTTGAGGGGGTATCACTAATCTGCTCTCTTCTTGTACCTACACCTCCAGGAATTTTATGACGAACCTCACTCCACTTCTCAACTACCACGAAGACTATTCATCTCCGCTACACTTAAATAAACAACATTCCGTTTACCAGAGTTTGTTTTTCTTCAAGTCGTTTCCAGTACATAGTTAATGGCACCGGTTTTACGCCTGAACACGCGTAACGACTTCGTCACGGACACATCGTACACGGCATTGAGAATGCTGTTCAAAGGAAGTTCCATTGTATTCGAGGAGTGCACGTCCGGTCGGTTCAAGCTCTGAGATGACTATGAACCACAGGCGAGCGGATCGGCTCGACGGGAGGAGTGAGTAACACCATAAACTGATGAAACGTGTATGGCGTTGTTCCAACGTGAATACTTGTAACCCATTATACTGGGTAGGTGTTTTGAGAAATTTTCCGGTACATGAAGCAATACCGGTTTTAATATTTTATCACTCCCACTCCCCAGAATACGCACCAGACATTTTCGTTAAGGGGGATTTTCACGAACTAAACACATTTTATTCACACTCCGGTGCATTATTTGAGAGAAACATAGTATGCCCATATTTTTCCTTTTTGCTTAGCAGACGATATTCATCTCTAAATTCTGTTAAAAACTCAGTCAGGCCTTCAGCCACACCCTCACTACAAACCTCGTCATGATATATATTAATGTAGTGGTAAAAATACTTAAGATTCTCCATGATGACAAGATTTACATTCTCAGTCGCAGGGTACGAGTACTCGGTATGATGCAACATGACATAATATCGCTTATCACACCACTCATCAACAGGACTCACTAACCATAACCGCTGCTTCTCTTCTGCACATGTTGTTTCTTCTACTTCACGGTATATGTAAACTTTTATAAAGTTTAGTCCTACAACATAGTTCAATACATCACTTGTACCACGAAATCCTGCAATGCTCTCCCCAGAATAGCCGTAGAGTATTTGTACCTCTTATTCCTTCGCACGATTCAATGTAGCTTTAAAAGTATCAAAGGAGGGTGGAATAGGGAGCAATTCAGTAACCTTATCTTCACACTTTGCCGAATACCACTTCATAAACGTCGAACACGCAATATTAAAGGTAGCTATTTCTATTTTTCGTCTACGTGGGAAGTGCACGTCTGAGACCCAGGGCTTGCAGCGGTCAACTGAACACGCACCTCAGCATGGTACAACAATTTGTTGAACTCAACCTCCATATTTTTGCACAAGTCGCTGAACAATCTGTGCCTTTTCGCGTGAGAATGAATGGAATTCACCATTTTCACAACTTCGTCAAGAAGATCCTCGAACTCGCTTTTATCCCGTTTTCTGCTCGTTTTCTATTTTTTTTATTTTTTAGGAGGGGGGACCCAAGGAAAGACGATTTTATTGTTTATTTATTACTTTATTTTGCTTGGAAATTTGAAAAGTTGTCTACACATGGCAAGAATTTTACTAGCCCAGTCGTCATGTATATGTATACCCCCAAAAATTTCGTATACCCCATCTCTGCCGTATATGCCCAAATAGAATTGGCATACCCAGGTTGAAGAGCACTGATTTAGAGAGAGGAAGATCGTGAATGTGAATACTACGCAAAGGGTTTACAAGTATATTAACTTTGTGTCTACAAATGCTTACAACCATTAATAAATAAATATGTAAAGCTGAAAAGCATAATTTAATTGAATATACGAAGGGAAATATTTTTATACACAGTTTCTAAAAATAAAATTGAAAGGTAAGTTGCAAGGCAGTGCCGTAATACGGGCGAGGCGAGTGAGGCACTTGCCTTGGGTGCGCAAAGCTGAGGGGCGCAGAAAAACTATATAAAATATGTATCTACTATCCCAAGCACGCCAGTAGGATGGGTACAAAAGGAGAGAGTGCAAAGCAATTGCAAATGTTGGTCAATGTTACAAGAGGTTATGCAACAAGGGGAGAAGGAATGTTGCATGATGTTATGCAACAAGGGGGAGGGGGAATGTTACAAGAGGTTATCCCCCAAGTTGCAATGAACCCCCGCTGAGGGAGACCTTTTTGGGGGAGAAGTTGTGACGGCCTCACCCCCGAAAGGGATATTAAGTGCATATTAAGACTTCAGCCGAGCGTCCGCTGTCTTATAAGATCCAAATCAGCCAGTTGGCTTAACTGGCTGAGTTGTCAGATTGCGCTATTTATTTAATTAAAGCATATATTCTTAACAGTTGGCTTAATCCGCCAGTTGACTTAGAAGACCTAGAAGGCAGGCACATTATTTGGGTTGAGTTGCCAGATTGCATTATTTATTTAAAGCATATATTCTGGCTTTCCGCCAGTTGGCTTAACCAGCCAGTTGACTTAGAAGACCTAGAAGGCAGGCACATTATTTGGGTTGAGTTGCCAGATTGCACTATTTATCAATTAAAGCATATATTCTGGCTTTCCGCCAGTTGGCTTAACCAGCCAGTTGACTTAGAAGACCTAGAAGGCAGGCACATTATTAGGGTTGAGTTGCCAGATTGCGCTATTTATTTAATTAAAGCATATATTCTCGACAGTTGGCATATTCCGCCAATTGGCTTAATCCGCAAGTTGGCTTAACCAGCCAGTTGACGTAGAATACTTAGAAGGCAGATATATATATATATATATATATATATATACAGTATATATTGCCTTTTGAACTGCCAGATTGCGCTATTCAAATATTTTTGACAGTTGGCTTATAAATCCGTCAGCCGTTTTAGAAGGCAGACATTTGATATAATTAAATAATAATGTCGTTTCCAACCAAAAGAACTAAATAAAACACCATTATATCATTCTATTTAATTAGACGAATTATTGGAATCAATTTCATGAAATATATAGAAAATAAATATACAATCAAACGATGGAATATATATGATTAAAAAATAAAATAAAAAATAATAATAGCATAAGAAATACGAACGAGAAATATATATATATATATATATATATATATATATATATAATAAAAAATATACAAAACGATGTAGTATAACCATCAATATATTAGTACAGGAAAAAAAAATATATATATATACACAGTTATATTAAATAATTAAATACATTGAAAATAATAATATTGATAATAAAAAATAATAATATACAAAACGAAGGAGTATAATCACCAACATATTAGTACAGGAAAAATATATACACACACAATTATATTAAATAATTAATATACATCAAAATACTTTATGGTCTATAGCGCAAAACACTAAACTCACACGTAATCGAGTCAGTCACATCATTATTGCTTTGCAGTACGCAGTAAATACGTCTTAACAATATTTCACCGCTCAAGTTGTACGGATACCTATACTCGATATAAATGGCCTTCATATCGTTCAATACTATTTTTGTGCCCACTTTACATTCGGCTGGAAAGTTATCTTTAAACACGGCTAGAATACATTCAAAAGCATGCACAAAGAGATCGTCGTTAGCCACATCATTATTAAATACAAGTTTATAAACACTCCTTTCCAATCGAGGGTTTATTCTTACAGATCCGAGCTTTTCAATCGTGAACTCATCTTCACTCTGCATAGCGGCAATTGAAATAATCTTCCAAGTCGTAACGACAGTTACTCATTATATAGAGATACAGCTCTTCGGGATGAACAATGTAGGCGAGCTCTGCCCTGTACCGCTCAAATGCTTTGTACCAAAGTTCGGGATATTTCAAAGAGTCGAAACCTTTTAAATAAGCATCCAGCTCTAAACCATTCTCGCCTTGTTCAGTCCTACATTCGATAAATCCGTCGAGCAGAGCGGTGTATGCGTATTCAAGAACCGCATAAAAATAAATCATATCCGTAACACGCGCATCTAATATAGGCTTCAGCTTGCGGAATCCGACGATTTCAAACATTCTGTCGAGGATGAAACGGTTTCGCGTAAGGACAAGAACGTTATTATCAGAAGCATTCTTCCAAATCAGCCGTATATCAATGCATGGCTGATCGTTATTTATACACAACGTGCAAACAACGGAGGGGGCATCACTAATCTGTTCTCTGCTTGTACCTACACCTGCAGGTATTTTATAACGGTCCTCACTCCACTTCTTAACTGTGTTTCAAGTACATAGTTAATGGCACCGGTTTCGCGCCTGAACACGCGCAATGACTTCGTCACGGACACATCGAACACGGCGTTGAAAATGCTTCTAAAGGAAGTTCCATCGTATTCGCACGTCCAGTCGGTTCAAGCTCTGCGATGACTATGAGCCACAGGTGGGCGGATCGGCTCGACGGGCGGAGTGAGTCACGCCACAAGCTGATGAAACGTGTACGGGTTTGTTCGAATTCGTGTGTTTCGGAGGGGTGAGGTACACGGGTGGGCGGCTCGACTCGACGGGGGAGCGAGTCACACGATAAACTGCTGAAGCGTGTACGGGTTTGTTCCAACACGAAAGAGAATACTTGTGCCCCATTATACTAGGCAAACAGAATTTTTCCACTACATGAAGTAATACCGGTTTTAATGTTTTATCGGAATGCTCACCAGACGTTCATTTCCACAAACTAAACACATCTTATTCACAATTCGGTTCACTATTTGAGAGAAACATATGCCCATATTTTTCCGTTTTGTTTAACAAACGATACTCCTCTATAAAGTCTGTTAAAAACTCGCACAGGCCATTAGCCACAACCTCACTACAAACCTCGTCATGATATATATTAATATAGTGGTAAAAATACTTAAGATTCTCCATGATGACAAGATTTACATGCTCAACCGAAGGGTACGAGTATTCAGTATGTTGTAACATGACATAATATCACTTGTCACACCACTCATCAAGACTTGCTAACCATAACCGTTGCTTATCTTCTGATCGTGTTGTTTCTTCTACTTCGCGGTATATGTGAGCTTTTATAAAGTTAAGTCTACAACATACTTCAATACATCGCTTGTACTACGGAATCCTACAATGCCCTCGCCAGAATATCCACAGAGTATTTCAACATCTTGTTCCTTCGCACGGTTCAATGTAACCTTAAAAGTATCAAAGGAGGGTGGAATAGGGAGTTTTTCAGTATCCACCACATCTTCGCACTTCGCCGGATACCACTTAATAAACGTTAAACACGCAATATTAAAGGAAGCCATTACTATTTTTAGTCTACAAGAAAAAATATACGTCTGAGATCCAGGGCTTGCACCGGTCAACTGAACACGCAGGGAAGAGATATGCTCAGGTAGTAGCAGGAGTCACGTGACCGATCTTACAGTGGGTGGAGCTTAGGAATGTACACACGCACGCACGCAAAGGAAAAAATGAAACCTTAATTGAAGTAAATATACGTAATAAATAAACATATCTTTAACAATACACACATATATATAAATACAATCAAGGATTAAGGTATCCAAAGGGTACGGTATCGTAGGTACCAGGCATCTGGTAACGTTTCCAATAGGTGTTACGGCATACCTTCGTGCCCCTAAGTTCCTTCACACACCCCAGTTTCTGCGCCCGAAAATTGTGGGTCCCCACAGTCACTTGGGGTGGCTGATCGCCCTCATCTTCCAAGCACACTAGATCCTTCAACGAGTCAAAGTTAACGACTTGTCGGTTCGCATGGTTAAGCGTGATACCCTTAGACTTCACGATATATTTCATATCATCCCCCACCCTCATCCGTACAGCATAGGTTTTTTGGCTCTGTTGATACAAATGAGTCTGCGTATGCACCATCACCATACTCATCCTTGATCTCGTCAGTTAACTCTCCGAGTAATTCCCCAATAGCAGGCATGTATTCACCCTCCCTCACTGTGAATATCACGCTATCTGTGTCAGAGAGAGTGCAGTAGTTCCCAGAGCTTGATGCGGGCGTAGGCCGTTGTGAAGGTGGCTACAGGTATGTTTGTAACCCGTGAGGTATCTGTGGCCAATTCGGTGATGTTGTACTTTATTATGTAAGTATTACCTACATTCACGATCTCCATAACCTCTTTATCGGGAGCGTTGGCATAATCCCAAATGAACGTTCCCTTTGCCAGTATTCTGAGCAAATTTCCCACAAAGACTGTTTAGACAACTTTGCACTAAAGCGCTTGCCAGGATTCTTAACAATTTGGGAACGGTCAAGCTGTATACCTTCATGGGCACGGTAACGCTGGATATAAGCCATTTTTTCATCTTCGGTATCAACTCTTGGCGGATATCCCGATGCTTCTACCTTATCCTTCAAAAAAGCGTTTATATATGGCGTGAAAAGGTTGGGTAGCTTCTGAACCTCCACACATCATGTATCTTCAATATTCTGTAGCCATGGCGAACGGCTAGGTCCAGCTCAGGGCTTGTATATACACCTCTGATCTTACGCTGGTTGGTTCTATGGTTACAATCACCGTTGTTCTCCTCTGCGCAGTTCACGCACAGGGGAAACATGAACTTGTGATCTATAGCAACGGGAAAGAGCGGCATCCATAAATCGCGAGGGGGGAGCACGTCTACGAAAGAAAGTCCAAAGTAGCGCTCATTCAAGTTAGCTGAAAACTCATCGATGGTTGGTATGGTAGGAGCCACCAGTTTTTTAGGCGCACCTACGGGGTACGGATTGTTCTTCATCACGTAGGGGTATAAAGAGCAGAAGTCGTAGCAATGGAGTTTCACGCCCTCCGTAGGCGGAAAGTATAGCTTGAATGGGTTTGTACACCCTCCAAACAAGCTGTCACCGCATTTGAAGAGGTCCAACACCATTGAACGTTTGATGGCCCTTATTTCTTCACGGTACTGGTCATCTGTTTCCATCCGTGCATCATACTCATGCTCCCACATGATCTTGTGAGTGAGCTGGGAGCCTATAAGTTGATCGCGGTTACGGGTCTATGCGAGGCTGTCGGCAGGGGATCTTCCATGGAGGTCCCCTGTGACGGCACACTCAGCGCGCGAGCATCCATGCCACCAGCAGCCGTTAAAGGAGTACACAGTCTTCTCACCAGTGGTTGGATCCTCACTTAGGCCATCAACCCAAAAAACATGACCATTAACCTTAACGGGTACTTCACCCGTGTTGCGGGCATGTTTTAGGTATACCCCGGGCTGTTGCTGTAGGTGTATGAGCCAGTAAATAGACTTGTGCCCATAACTGCGGGGTTGTTTCTGTGAATGACTGCTAAGGTGTCTTTAGGCATGAAGTTATTCTTGAACACCGTAAAACATAATGAGGCGATTGTGGTTGCGACTTGCAGCGGATCGCATTTGAAACGGGCTATGTACATCCTTCTAAAGGCCTGGAAACATACTCTAAGCACACGCACATCATTCACGCAATAACGTTCACATTCATCAGCTATATTGTATGGACTAGCTTCATTAAAACTGTTGTAGTAGCGGTCAAAATCTTCACGCTCACTACTCAGTTGTAGTTAAAGTAATGTTTGGGTGGAGGTAGTCCTACGTAATTAAAGTTTCGTTAGTGAGGAATGTGTAAGGGAAATACCCTTTTGAAACTTCAGCGGCTACGCCCATGACCTTGGGTAGCTTTGCTAATTTACAAGGTGTGAACAGCAGGGTGTCTTTAAACTGTACATTACCTCTTATCTGCATCTGTATTAGTTTGTTGCCTCTTTTCAAGGGATCACCTGTAAATATCGCAGACGACTCGTGTTCAAGCAACTCCTTATAAGGAACTGTGTCTCAAATTTTGCCCCGTTATGGGCAAGAATATACACAGTCATTTTTTTTAACTTGTCCGCTAATTTGACAATATAGGATACAAAGAGTTTCACAGGGCTGTCGTGTGCAGTCGTTTTAAAAACGTTTGTCCGTTTTCCACATTTGTGACACTCATCACACTCGATCTCCATGCACTCATCACAGATAGTCTGACTTACGAGTAAATGTGGAATAACCTCTTTGGTTTCAGCGTTCGTGTAAGTTTCTATATCGTAGTACACGGTTATACAAGGGCTATTTTTAGGCTTAGCATCTTTCATATAACATACATGCTTCACTCCATCCGCCTTATATTTTTCATGACATGTAGAACAGTGAATTTCATCGCATTTATGTTTGAAATTCCCCCAATTATCCATCATGTGAAACATACCGCACTTACAAATCCTCATTTTCCTGCAAGTGCCAATTGATTTATGGAGTTCAAAGCATTTATTATTGAAAAATGTACGTCTACACACATTACATTCCCTCTTCTCGGTTTCAACTACACGACTTTCACATTTGGGGCTTTTACACTGCTCACATACCATGTAGCAATCCTTACAATGTTTCACTATATCATCAGCAAACTCGAGACATCTCTTACACAAATCATGATGCTTTCCATATTTTCGACTTTTGTCATAACTCGCGTAAAGGTCCCTTATGTTACGAATGGGGAGATACGATGTTCCTGACAATCCTAAAATAAGTAGAGGTCTTGTACGATCTCTCACGCAGCTTTTAAAAACATACATAGTCTTACGACGATCATCCATTCCAAATACGACTATACGTGCGTTCATTTCCTGCTCTACCCTTCTCAGTTTTTCAGGACCCACACTGAAACTCAAGCTTACAATCTGAAGCCAGTTTACGGGCACGTTGCACAACTGTAAGCAGCCAAATTTTTTGCGTCCATGTATTTAGCACAGTGAACATATGAGCTAAGACTATTGCTATAAAGCCACAACCACGATCGACGTTTAAATGCTTTCTGTAAATAACCGGAGAATTGAAATTAAGAGTATAAGGTGTGGCACTATGACCCGCAACCCGGAATATCTACCATGAAGTTGTCCATATTGAAGGCTGTACTACTTTGAAAGGCCTGCATTATACGCCCAAGATATATTCTATGTCTACAGCCGCCAAACGTCTGAACGGTATTACTACCCAAAAATCATCTACGTCCCCGTCATCTGACCCGAACCTGAAGGACAACCTCGTCCGGACTTCACGTTCGTCGCGGTTCTGAAGGGCAAACTCCACAATACGTTCAACTACGCGTCGCAGTCCGTTGGTATACAGGGATCCAGGGTCAACCCTGACCACGTACCGATTTCTAGTCAGGGCAGGGGTGGGGGTAGCGGTGCGCACCAACTCGAATGTTATACCATCCTCCACAGTATGAGAAGCTGCTGTGGAGGAAGTACCCGGAACTGAACAGGAATAATGGGGCATATTTGAGGAAGGTACTATTGTGGGGGTTGTGTCGTAAGACGTAGAGGGTTGGGGCTCTATTACTGGGGTCTAACAACCGGCGCAATCCTGGCACGCTTTATACCTGACGTGGAGGGTTCTTCATCATGCTTCCGCTTTGAACTGTCGCATGCTACAGGTGTCGCTGGTGAGGGTTCGTCAGCGGGGAAGGATTCTGTAGCTACACGGTCATCGGGTTCATCTGTGATATCGATGATGGGGGCTGTACATCGTCGTCATTCACGGTTCTGTGGAAGAAAAAAACAAAATATAAGGAGCAGCACTAAATTTGTAATATTTTGTAAATGACCCACTTAGGGGTGTGACGTGTTGGAGATGGAATCTGTAGAAAAATTCAGGTTCACAAGCCCATCCACATGTGTTATATCTGTTTCTACAGGATGTGGTAAAACTGTATTTATGCTTAAAATCATTAAAGATAAGGGGAAGCTTTCTCAAAACTTGTGCATAAAGTAATATGGTGATATTTGACGTATCAGTCAGTGTTCAACGAGTACCAAGATGAAATTTTGTCCTCAGTACAAAGGTGTATATGACGTTAATTCGTTAAAGGGTAATGAGCATACAGTCATTGTAATTGACGATCTCATGTTGGAAATGGATAAAACGTTTGCCGAGACATTTACAGTGTTCTAACACCATCTTAACATAAGCGTATTCTTCATCAATCAGAATCTATTTTTCAAAAATAGATACATGCGCAATGTGTCGTTAAAATCACAATATCTAGTCTTATTCGCACAGCGTAGAGATGTGTCACAAATTGGGGTATTAGCCAATCAAATGTTCCCCAATCAGCGTAAGAAATTTTTGAAGGTTTATAAAGAAGCCACATGTCAGCGTTATGGATATTTGCCTTGTGACCTTCACCCGCGAAACACGTTTAGGGTGCTTCTAAGAACGAATATATTCCCAAACGAGCCTGAAACAGTGTATATTCCAGAATGACAAATAGGCTGAAGAAATATCGTGAATTAATAAAAATCTATCAACGACTGCCCTGGGCGCTGCAACAGATGTTTGTCAAAAATATCGATTCCGACATTTTAAAATGCATCTGTGAAATCTGTCTTAACGTTATAAAGTGTAATGTGCCAACGAAACCTCCTCAGAAGGCTCGGTTACGTCGTTACAAGAACATAATACATACGCTCGCTCGTAAAAGTCAAACTGTGGGTAAGAAAAAGCGAATTATTGTACAAAGAGGGGGATCATTCCTCCCCATCTTATTTTCAGTTTTGGGACCTTTACTGACTAGAATTCAGGGGTGGCCAACCTATGGCGCGTGCGCCAAAAGTGGCGCATTGGATGATTAGAAGTGGTGCATTGAATTCTCTGCTGCTTTCAGTAACTAATTTAACTCCAAACATTAAAAGCTTGGTGAAATCAAAACAGACTCAAAAGTCTCATTAAGGTAAGTAATGTTTACATTGTTTTTATATTAAATCATTATATAATGTAAAAATGCTAAATATATCTATATTAACATATTTTATACAAGAATTGAATGGGGGTACAAGATTTGTATGGCGCATCTGAACTCATGCGTGAAAAAATTGGCGAATGAAATGTAAAAGGTTGGCCACCCCTGGTCACTAGATTAATATAATGAAGAAAGTGGTAGTGATTCCGCACGAGGTGTATGCTTCATTGCAAAGTTCAAAGAATCCAGACACGGCTCTAGATCCCCGTAAAAGCAGGCTTAAAAGAATGGAAAGCGAGTTGCTAGCCCTATTAAACAGTGAAAAGTCACCTGATGAGAAAAGGATCTTGTATCAAGAGGCTTTGCAGAAATTTCTTCATGAGTTTCAAGATTATAAGAATCCTATAGAGCTCCCCGTGGTTATTAGGCACAGCATGAGCAACGCTGAGCATGGCGACATAGGACCTGGGCCCCACCTTAGAGATGACCAACCAAAGAGTAACGGAACGCAACATATCGAACATGTATTAAAATGCAGTCTCCCACATACCTTGAGGAATAAAGGTTTAAGTCTTTATAATCTATTGAGTGAGGACCCCATCATACAGTGGGCCGACACAGGCGAGGTCATTGTTGAAGGAACAAGGGTACAAGGATCCAACATTGTTGACATTGCCATGATCTGGTGAGAAAGTGGGACAGGCCCTCACCAACAGGATGGAAGAGGATTAAAGGAAGACTACAACAAATAAATGTCCCCAAAACGTTGATAGGTAATCTGAATAGGTTAAAAGACTTGGATCAAGTCTCGCATGTGTCACAACTGAGTATGCCATCGCCCCCAGCAGTAGCGTCTCTGAAGAGGAGAAAGAAGAGAACAAACGGCCAACCTTATCCACGTGCATCTAAAATACGCAAATGGCTAACATATTAAGTAAGCGCTATTATGACATTTCTAACCCCTCCTCCTATGGCGACGTTAATAGACTGTACAGAGGTGTTTACTGAGTAGGGAAAAAAGATGTTGAGAGGTTTTTGCGGGAGCAGGATGCTTATACACTTCATAAGCAGGTGAGAAAAATGTTTAAAACGGCCAAGACAACAGCGGCCTCGATTGACTCTATTTGGCAACCGGATTTAACAGACATGCAAAGATATTCAGTGTATAATGACGGATACCGCTACATCCTATTCATTATGGATGTATTCTCTAGATATCTGTGGTTAATTCCACTGAAAAATAAATCGCCTGAAACAATTGCTAAAGCTCCCAAAATGTTGATTTTAAAAGAAGATAGGGTTCCTGACTATTTTTGTACGGATATGGGGAAAGAATTTATAGGCCGCGCCCTTCAGAACATGCTGACAGAGTTTAATATCAGTTACTACACTAGCAGTTCTATACATAAGGCCTCTTTAGCTGAAAGAGTTCAACGTACTACAAGGGAACGCATGCATCGGTATTTTACACATAAAAACACATACAGATATATAAACATTCTGGGGTCATTGTCGTCGTCATACAACCGTTCACACCACTGTACGATTGGTACAACACCTAACAAAGTTTTAGAAAGAGGTACGCGCCCAGAAGTGGGAAGAGATGGAGCACAATCACCACACTCTACACATTTCAAAATCAATGATTATGTAAGGCTGTCGCGTTCGGGAAATAAATTCGCGAAGGGATTTGAGCAAGGATGGACACGCGAGATTTTTAAAGTTACGGCCATGAAATCTAAAGACGAGATGATAATGTATTACGTAGAAGATTTGAATGGGGAAGAAACCACTGGAGGCTTTTACCGCGAGGAGTTGCAGAAAGTGACATTTAATTTAGGAAAAAGTGTTTAAAATTGAAAAATTTTTAGGCAGTAAAGGTTCAGGAAAGAGAAAAATGTACCTGGTGAAATGGCTGGGTTACCCAGAAAACTTCAACACCTATATAAAAGCTGATGCAATAATGAAGCTTAAATAGTATGCAACATGGAGCCTAGCCACTTCTATGGCACACTCCCGTCCTCTTCTTTTCTGTCTGTACATCCTAACAACACCCTGGCCAACTTTGTGGCAGAACTCCACGGACCTATTGAATTGGAGCGTGATTCGTATGAAGTGGGTTTATGTGAACTCCAGTTAGCTACCAAATTTTTAACTCTTGAAAATGATCTGATCATATTTCTGGTCCTTAGAAGATTCGATGAGTGTGAAAAATTAGGCATAACCTCAGACAGTACTATGCGATCAGTCCTGTTCGGTGAGGTACAGTACTATAGTACAAATGTAACGCTAGGAATCGGTCATTATGACACAGCCATGGACATTGTGACGGGGTTAAACAAGTCTTGAAAAGTCGTACCTGACAAACGATTTACTTTTTGAAGTCGTAAACATAGACACGCCTGCACGCAAATTGAAGTTAAAATCAACGCTTAGTACAAATGTTAAAGATAAAGAGCTGTTCACAATTGTGGCTGAGGGCCGATATCGTGCAGTTCTCCAAAGAGATACCTTTCACGAGGCACAATATGACTTGTCCAGCTTAATGTATCAGTTGAAGATGGAGAAATTGAGTGAAAGCTGCCCATCCCCAGACATGTGCTATATTTACAGCAATATCGTAGAGCATCAATTTGTTGGGGACACCCAGGCGCGCCTGTTGCGCATTGCACACATCCCCAACCATAGAGGGAAAAGTTTGAGCATTACATATGACAGACCCCATTATGTGAATGTTGCGACTAATCTACTAACCAATATCTCGGTGTATATAAGAACGATTGAGGGAAAAAAATTTCCAATTCGGTGATGGGAACTTAACAGTGAAGCCACACTTTCGTCGCAGTCAGTTATAATGACCTGAAAACCTTTCACAGTCTATCGAGGGGTGAGATATCAGTGTGGGAGTGGGCTTGGATCCATTTTTTCAACCATACTACACATCGCTGTCCCACTGTTGAAGAGGGGTGCTAGATACCTCGGGAGGAAGGTGTTACAATCAGGTTTTAACGCGGGAGAAGACATAATGGGTGGAACTAAACCTAAAGAAGCTCTAAAAAAAACATTTTAAAACGTACACGGGAGGAAATCATCAAAGATGCAAAGAGAAAAATGCGTGGTGGCGGAAAGAAGAGGGTTGTCAGGAAGAAGGGGTTACCAACACGTGGCGCTAAACGTAAAAGGACATGAAAAAAGGAGTGTTCTAAACGTATGAAGCCTATGGCTGATCATTTTTTTAACTGATATAAGCTGAGGACACTACTCTCACGAACCATTGGCTGATTACTAGTTGTCGAGAGAGGTGGTACTATTTCTGACTCGTCATGGCGTGTTTCATCCATCCGTGTAGTTCACAATGCTGTAAACCGGAGCTGTCCCTTTTTGATATGCCCCTACTCAGATCTCTATTGAGCATAGCGACTTTATTACAATTAACCCATTAAACACAATTAGTTCGCCGAGTGCCCCAATAGAATTCGTGATACCCAGCTTAGGCCCTTACTTTTTTGACCCGAGCTGCATGCACATGTACGCTAAACTGCGTATAGCCCATTCCGATGGAACGGACTGCGATGATAGTTACTCTGCATACCCTGAAACCAACTTTCTACACTCCATATTCAGCCAGTGAGAGGTGTATTTAAATCAGGTTAACATCTTGGCAGGAACGGGGTATTATCACCTACGAGCCTATCTGGAAAATGTCCTCAACTTTTCAAAAGAAGCGAAGGACACCTTTTTTAACCGCCGAGGGCTAGACTAAAGATGAAAGTAGTATAAAGGATAAATTTAAAAATTCTAAAAAAAAAGATATACGAGTATTTTGGTCGTCTTCATACAGACTTCACGTTCCAGGAGAAACTGCTTATGATCGGCGTCGATCTGAAACTAAAGCTCAACCGCACGAGTCCTGAGATCTGCATAAATCTTGGGCCTGGTCAAGAAGAGGGCGCAAAACCCGTTGTGATTGATATCATGGAGACATATTTACGTGTACGGCGAGTGAAATTAAGTTCCCCGAAATATGTAGAAATTGAAAAAAATTTAATACACGCAACAGTAAAACACCCTATTAACAGAGTACAGATCAAGCTATACATGGTGCCCGCCGGGTTGGCCTCGAAGCAGCTAGAAAACGTGGCCCTGGGAGTTCTACCTAAAAGGATATTAATTGGAATGCAGGATCACGCTTCGACTAATGGAAAATATAAAAAGAGCGCCTTTAAATTCGAGAATTTTGGCCTTAAAAATATAACCCTATACGTAAATGGCGTCGCATTGGGTGGGCCTATGGCTACGGACTACTCATCAGACGCTGTGTTCCCGCTCTGCGCGAGAGCTTACAGTAATCTGGCTCATAATGCCGGCGCTGGGACGAGCTTGGGTTTGGCGTAACGAAGAAAGAATTTGTGGAAGAATTTAACCTTTATTCATTTGATATTACCCCTGACTTGTCTGCTAGTATAAATACGCACTTAAGTCCACAACAAAGTGGGAACATCTCAGTCAGGTTAGAATTTGCCAACCCTATAGACGCGCCTATTAGCGTACTCGTGTACCTCGAATCACAGGCTCTAATAGAAGTTGATCGTTTCAGGAACGTGGTCACAGACTTTTAAAATGGACGCGAATACACTCCAGAGAGTAATGAAAAGTGACCGAATCACACGCTTCAAATTTATCGGCGTGTTTGCGAAGAATGAAATATTGAAATTGCCAACTACGAGAGACTAGTATGGGATTATCGTGAACACCGACATTGTGGGAGGGGTGAGGGGATTCACTGGTTTGCAATCTATTTTAAAAATAGGGAAAGAATGTACTATTTTGATTCACTCAGCACTCAACCCTGGAGTGATCTTGTTATTGTAAAATTTATTGAACAGTTACATATCCCTGAAATTGTAATCTTTATCGCCTCCAAGGATATTTTAGTAATACTTGTGGCATGTATTGCCTTTCATTTCTCCTGCACATGTCACGTGGGAAGGGATTTATAATTTTTTTAAAATTATTCGATTTGTGCGACACTGAAATGAATGATGAAATGGTATGCAGACAAATAAAAAAAAGTTCCCATATGTTCGCACTCATTGTGTTGTGTAAAGGTGTATATGTTAACCCCTCCGGCTATGGCCTTGGTTGGTTCGAAGTCGACGGGGGTTCTGGTTAGGAGGCAGCAACGGATTTGTTACTCACAATAGTTTTTTCTATAATACTCTCTGAGTTCTTCTGTAGTGGTTCGGAGGATTCCGTGAAAACTTACTAAATTCTCTGAAGAGTCCCTGATGCTTCTTATAACGTATCGGGAAATTATTTTTCTCTACTTTATTGACTGAGTTCTCGGACGAGAGCACGGCTCGAAGGAAAAGATAAAAAAACTTTCTTTTACTGTAATTTACTTCTAAAAATGTACAGGTAGTGCTCTGGATTTACAGGGGTAGAGGTTCATAAAAAAAATTAAGGAGGCAAGGGGCCTCTGTCCCCCTCCTCTGGGAGTGAAGTCTAAGAAGAAAAAGAAGTCGTAATAGAAGTAATCGAAGTAATGTTATTTTACAATTACATGCTTTATATATAATCTAAATTTTGGGGGAGTGCATTTGAAGGTTAAGTTTCCCCCTTTAAACACGTGATCAGAATTTTGAGATTTCAAATAAAAATTTTAAAAATAATAATAAATAAAATCGTATTTTCGCCGAGTATACATTTCTAAAGGGCGACATAATTTTGGAGTACAGTGAGTACAATTTAAGTACATCACTGAGTACGTTGTAATTTTGGTTTATTACAATTATGATTATAATTACCAATTAATTCACATTCACTTATTATCGTTGATTACAGTTCCATTAAAGTACATTCACTACGTCATTAAGTACATTACGTCATTAAGTACATTAATTACACCATTAAGTACATTAGTCACTTGCAATTCTTACAGTGTTTTTATATTTATATATGGTTATTAGTACAACACAAAGTACATTGGCACATACGGTATATATTTATATATAACATGACACACAGGATATAACATAATGCATGATAATGTTTTATAAATTTGAATCAGAGCAAGAGGACATTTTACGTTTTCAGATGTCAATTTATGCTGTGATCATCGAATTGCGTACACTTGCATAAGCTTTTCGAGTTTATTGCGGGAGGCGAAATAATTAAAAATAAAAAATTAAAAATAATACATGCGAACGTATTTGCACGACTTTCAACGAACAGGTACGGATGCATAAATTTTTGTACACATATCGGTACGTAACACAATAGGTTGTGTGCGTAATATAGACACGAGTAAACATGGACTGATAGGTTGATAGGGCATCAGTAGAAAATAGGTAGGAGAATGAATAAGTAATAAAATTAATAAAGGATAACGGTCAAAATAAGATATGGACGTATGGATGAATATGGTCGAATAAGAATATTTATACTACATAACACCAGACAGGACACAACATATAAATAATGACTTATAGTGAATGAAGTTTTTATTACTATTATTAAAGAATTTACTATACGGGGCTCGAGGTACAGTAAAACTAAACATACCTTACAAAAAAGAATTTAATCCTGCATTTAATGAGAAAAATTAAAACTTGGTGTTCCCGCCATTGGCTTCCAAGACAGCCTGAATTCGCTTTGGGTAGCTTGCCAAAAGTGACGTGAATAGATCTTGATCGTTACGCAATTTTGCTAAAACAGTTTCAATGTGTTGCGTCATTGTATCCTTCGAAAATCGATTTGCTGCAGGTTCTTGAAACAAGAGACATTCAACCTTGTTCTTTATAACTGATCCAATGTGTTCACAGACGTTCAGGTCACGAGAATTTCCTGGCCATTCTTCATTTCCAAAGAAATCGATCTCATGGTTCAGCAACAACTGTTGAGTGGCTAATGCCTTAAAACAGGGGGCCTTATCGTGCAGAAGTGTGACCTGATCGACATCCATAACATTGTTTGGGTTTCTTAGAAAAGGAATGACATGCTGGGATAGAATAATATCACGAAAATACTGTCCATCCCAACTCTGACCATTTGGCTTCAGCACCCACATGAGCTTCTTTGCAGTGAGCAAAACAAACACACCAACACAGTCTGGACTTTTTAATAATTCGCGATAATGTTCAGTGTCGTCGATTTCATTTGGTGTTGTGGCCCACACTCGATCATTTTGGTAGTTAGGCCGACGTGTTATGTAAACAAAAAATTCATCGGAGACAGCTAAATGCATGAAATCATCCACATCCCAATCTTCAAGATAATGGGCAAACCACATTCTGTCATCGATGTTAGGTTGAGTTTTTCTTGGCTTTGGAAGTTCATGCCAAGGCTTTAAACCTTGCCAATGACGGTACAGTCGAATGATCTCACCACTAACGATCTTTCCTCTCAACACTTCGATCTCTCTAGAAAGTTTAGCACAGCTGTTTTTCCGCTTACGTGTACCGCTTTCAATGATGTCCTTTGTTTCCTGAGAGAGTGGCAAATTTGGGCGCCCAGATTTGGTTGTATCCATTTCACATTCATCCATAGTTTTATTCCAATTTCTTTTGACGAAGTCCTCACTTCTTCGCAACTTTTTGGCAACCCATGAACGTGTTATAAAGGTGGCTCCAGCATCACGAGCTTCCCGAAATGTTATTGCTCGTATGCGATCTATCACACGTTGCCTCTCCGAATCACCAATTAATTGAGAAGCCATTATATTATCACTATCAGCTAGAGTAATTTTAATACCTGCAATAAATAAAGAATTTGACATATTTTTATAATCACTAAAAACTATTTCGATATAAGTAAACATGTAAGCTGAAAATGGGGGGGGGCTAAGGTGTTTTGGAACCCCTTACATTGAATATGAAAGATATCCACATACTAAATACGTGATTCAGTATTCAAGGTATGGGAAACGTGAAGGGAATTAAGTTACTTTATGACGTTATAGTTATTCAAATTATGTCATACGTACAGTTTAAGCCATTATTAGGAGAAATTAAAGGAGACGAATTAGAGAGACACAGTTAAGGGACATTCGCTTCTCACAGCGAACTTCTAAAGGCACAAACATGTATACTGCTCAAACATAGAAATGGTAGGTTGCATGGTTGTGACACTGAAAAAAATAGAAGGCAAAAATCGAAATTCTATCCAAACTCGCTCAGGCGATTTTGGTTTCTCATGTAAAAATGAACATTCAAACATAAAAACCATACAACATAAGTACTGTATGAAGACAATAAATATAAGGATCCATATAAGAATTATATAAGAATTATTCATTGTTCATTTTTACATATATATAATTGTATATATATTCTGTAAAGGTGTATATACATTTGTAAAAAATCTCCATTAAGGCTTATTTAATGGACGCTAGTTCTGTAAGCCGCTTTGTACATGTTTTCTGCCATTTAATAAATTAAATGAAAATACAATGTGCTTTGTTCTTAATTCCCTCCAAAAAACTTACATTAGATTCTCGATGACCTGGCATTCGTTGGACCGGATGTGAGCCAATACCTCGACCCCTTTATTCAGGTCACTGGGTTGGCTGTGCGGTAAAGCCTCAAAATCATTTATTCCCCTTTCATCAAAGCGAAAAGTAGCTATAACACGTTCAAGTTCCGCTTCGGCCCTTTAAGAAGAAATTAACATGATTAGGTCATACTGAATCATTTAAAGTTAAGTTAAATTAAAGTTTAATTAAAGAGTTACAATTAGAGAAAATGCGGATATCCTGACAGTTTTCAAAAGAGTGCTAAGACATCGTCTGCCGGTATCAGGTCTCGAGCCCTGGCCCGCAGGCAATTCTTAAAAGTTTTTAATATTTCTAAAATCCTACTGTACAACTTTCTACACATTTTTAAATTATCAAGAAATGTATTATTAAAACCACACCATATATAATATATATATATATATATATATATGCCGAAATAACCACGAGGGAATCAGAGAATAGACATTAATTAAGAATCTATTGTTTTTCGCCAAAATACACACAGAGGAATATATATATATATATGGATAGAGACCGGGCCTTGACCTCGTTTTATTACGGCTTTTTATAAATTATTTAACACTGAATGACACGACGTATATACCCCGAGAATAAACCACAAACTAGTTTTTCAAAACGCGTTTATTATGACTTTTTATAAATTAGCTGACACTGAATGAAACGACGTATATAATCAGAAATTAAATTTATTACTTACATTTTAATGTCGTCTTCATTGAACGGTTCTTGCAATCCGTCACAAATTTATGCAACAGTCTGCGTTGAAAGTTCATTCGGGTCTACAGCGCTGAAAATTAGACGCGTTGCCTCAGGGTAGAAATCTTCATCTTCAAACAATTCCGGAGAGTTGTAGAGCTGCGAATGGCTCATGGCGAGGTATTTCGAAAGCACTGTTCGAAAAAAACAACTGAAATGATGCCCTGTGATGAAAGTGCCCCCTTTTATAAACGGGGATCGTAATTGTGAACATCCTACAATACCCGATTCGCGAGTTTCCTATTGGTTATCGGTGAAATTTGGGCGGAAATTAACATATAGGCCCGCCTAGCCTCCAACCAGAGGTCATGGGCCCCGCCCACAGGGTTGCGATTGGCTGCCCCGTGAAATCTGGGGCGTGTCAAATATATCTTGCCCGTTCCAGAGCCGTAGAGTGAGAAACGCGTTGTTTTTGGAGATAAATCTTGCTTTCTGGCGCCGATGTGATAGTGGGGGCAAGGGAGATTTGAACGTATAATAAGCATCCAATTATATGAGGTGCTTAACAAGGTTGGAAAATAAATTTGTGAATCGGTTTATGGTACCCCATCTAAAATAGGTTCGGAAAATTTATTATTTCCTCTGAAAAATAATTCGTCAGGAACAGGAATATAGTTTTAAAACCAATTATCCATGAATTCGAAACAATTCTCGTAGTTGTAAAAGTTTATGGCGTCCTGCGTTATCGCACGATAAAATCTCGTAAAATAAATTTTAAAAAATAACAGAGATGTGCGGTGGATGCGGTTCATTAAACCCCAAAGGTTATGATCTCGAAATAAACTCCTGCAGAAAGAAGTTTATTTATTGAAATTTTAAATCGATGTTATCTATCGCTTCCGTCAAACTCCACAATTTTCAGAACAATGTTTAATATAATTGTGTATATATATATATATATATATATATATATATATATATATATACATATATATATATACCGGGTGTCCGAGAATTATCTGTACAATTTTTGTCTGTTATTAAAAGTCAACCATGAAGTGTAGAAATTCCAGTGTTGTCCCATTTTACAGAGAATCTCATTAAGTTTTTTCTGATACCACGTTTTGACAAGTTTTTTAGAAATGTATGCGGGTGACAGACATTGATGATTTAAAAGCAAGAATCACAGCTGCTATTGAGCGAATTGATGTGGATATGCTGCAGCGTACATGGCAACATTTGGAGTATCGATTGGATGTTTTGCGAATCACTAATGGTGCACATATCGAATGTTTGTAACAACGTTACTTTAATAAAAGAAACTTTTGAAAATACAGATTCTAAATAATCTTGTTTAAGAATTTTACGTGTGTTATCAAGAATTTTATTAAAAGATGAAATTGTACAGATAATGTTCGGACACTGGAATTTCTAAAAAACTTGTCAAAACTTGGTATCAGAAAAAACTTAATGAGATTCTCTGTAAAATGGGACAACACTAGAATTTCTACACTTCATGGTTGACTTTTAATAACAGCCAAAAATTGTACAGATAATTCTCGGACACCCTGTATATTATATATATATTTCCAGAAATATTTATGTCCTTCTATTGTTCAGCTATTTACATCGTCCAATTAGGATTTGTTGTTTAGGTAGGTTTTTGTTTATATCGCTTTTGCCTTCCTTCTTCTCTTCATTTCCCTCTTTATCATATTCCCTTTCTATTTATTCATTTGTGCTGCACATTTTTACCTTCATTTTAATGTTATGTGTAGATTTGTCCTGTTTTATTTTTAATTTGCAGAAGTTACAGACGAAAAAGACCTTAATATCAAATTCAAGTTAGCCAGAGAGAGAGTTAATTAATACGGTTTGGCGTGATTGTTAATTATAAATTTTGTGTACGTTTCTTGTACCAATTTTCAGAATTTTTTAGAGGAACTTTTTTCTGGAATTGTACATATATAGGCTTGCTTTCGATGGCTTCGGCCAGAATTTTTCATTCTGACGAAGGTCAAGCTTTACACTCCAACTTTGACCTACAGCTTAACCAACAACCACTAGGATACACAGGGTTCCCACTTATCTACCAGCCGTGGAAGGGTGTTTACACTTCACCTTAGATCTACTGTTTAACGGGGAAATATATATATATATATATATATATATACACACACACACACATATATATATATATATATATATGAGAGAGAGGGAAATAAACAAACAGATAAACAACATGACCGAGTGTTGCAACACAGTTTAACGGGATCCCCACTAGGATAACCAGGGTTCCCATTTATCTATCAACCGTGGAAGGATGCACCGTCACCAGGTCTCGAACCCGGCGCATATACTCGCGCATATAGTTGTGTGTGATATGTTATGGACGTATAGGCGGGAGTGTACGTGCATTTGTCCAAACGTATACACTGTGCCAACTGGCGGATTAAGTCAACTGTCAAGAATATATGCTTTAATTAAATAAATAACGCAATCTGGCAACTCAGCCAGTTAAGCCAACTGGTCGATTTGGATCTTATAAGACAGCGGACGCTCGGCTGAAGTCTTAATATGCGCTTGACTCCTGCCAAGCGAACACCTCTTTGGGGGGGTGAGGCCGTCCCACCTTATCCCCCAAAGAAGTCTCCCCCAGCGGGAGTTCATTGCAACTTGGAGGATAACTCCTCCCCCATAATTGCATAACCTCTTGCAACATTCCCCTCACCTTGGTGCATAACATCTTGGAACATCCCCTCATCCCCTTGTTGCATAACATATTGCAACATTGATCAACATTTGCAATTGCATTGCACTCTCTCCTTTTGCGCCCATACTACTCACGCCATGCCATTAGGGAAAGAGCGCATTTCTACAAATTTTCAGTACTTTTCAGTACTTTATTTTCTGTTTTCCATGCATATTGTTCGATAAGCGCTTTTCCAAACCGAATATTGCAAAGCAGAACACAGGATTTAATGACTGGAAAAATTTAAACCATATTGTAGAACATGAAAATTCAACTAATCATCGTGAAAATTTCTGTAAATGGAAATCAATACAAAAAAGACTATTGTGCGGACAATGTATCGATGATGCAACAGAAAGCTATTGAAACTGATAAACAAAAAATGGAGACATATTTTGATGCTGTGATGTTTTGTGCCAAAAACAATTTACCACTTAGAGGATCGTGTAGTGTTATAGGAATAGGGGGGCACAATTTTATAGGGGGGCGCAAGTATAGGGGGTGCAATTTTATGATCTTGCCTCGGGCGCAAAATTAGCTAGTTACGGGTTGTTGCCAGGTATTTACGAGGGTGGTGTTGATATTTTTATAATTTAAAAAAGTATGTACTTTTTTGCTTTTACAAATTAAAAATGTATAAAAAATAAAGCATTTAGAAGGGGCGCCAAGATTGACCAAAAGGGGTGCCAAATTGACTAAAGGGTTGGCGGCCCCCATCCCCCCCAGTAAATCCGCTAGTGTGATACCCATGTCCCTTTTAGTCATGCCATTTATGCAGAAGGGGGCTCAACAAGCTTGCAATTTGGTTTGAAAAATAATACCTATCGGGTCATCTCTGCCAAATCTCTCAATTTGGACTTCGACTCACAGTCTGTATTTAGTTGGGTCCTAATTTCTCAAACATTGTCTGCTCTTTCTATGTGAGCCTAGTATCTATTTATTTATTTATTGCCTACTTCAGTGATTTAATTAATTTGATACAATCATAATCGTTTAGGCTACCAAGCTTTACCATTTATCTGACCCACATCGAGTTTCACAGGAACCATATACATTATACAGTATATACAGCGTGTCCCAAAGAAATGTATACCCACTTTGTTCGATAATACCAGCTATGAGGATAATAAATATATTACTTTTTATATGTTGTTTAATAAAGAATTTTCTCCTGAATCTAAATCTGTAATTATTTTTATTAAAAATTGAAAAACAAAAAAGTTACAGATGTTTAAATTATAATTATTATTTTCGAGACTTCATGTGCGATATTTTCTAATATTTTTGCACGTATACGAGATAAGTTTGAAACCGACGGCACTGTGCAAAACTTACAAAAACAACGTTCTGGAAGACGTCGAACATCTTAGATAAAGTGTCATTTAACCATGGAATTTGTAAATTTTTTGAATTAACTAATAATTACAACATTTATGCTTCAATATCAACACTAAACATAAGTATCTCAAAACAGTCGGTTAAAATATTAGAAAATATCGCACATGAAGTCTCGAAAATAATAATTATAATTTAAACATCTGTAACGTTTTTGTTCTTCAATTTTTAATAAAAATAATTACATATTTAGATTCAGGAGAAAATTCTTTATTAAAAAACATATAAAAAGTAATATATTTATTATCCTCATAGCTGGTATTATCGAACAAAGTGGGTATACATTTCTTTGGGACACGCTGTATATTGCCCTAGGTTATGTGACAATTTTACACTTGTCAGTTGTTTCCACGTGACCAATTCTGACCACTCAGGATCTTCGTAACAGATACAGGGAGCTAGTCTCCGTGAAGCTCGATACGTCCCATATAACTCAACTAGGGCATGGGTCTGATTAATCATTTAATCAGTTAATTATTGTTTCGAAATTTAATCATTAATTACTAAAAAAAAAATTTTTAGAAAATGATGGGAAATGATTAATTTTCCACATAATTTCAGCAGCATTTTACCTTAAATTTTGTAACGTATCATTTGAATTTGGCACCTTTTTGCATGTATAAACTGTCTAATCCGCTCATGCCTGATTTCTTAAACTAAAGCAAACTAAGCGTTTGAGCAAAATGTTTTCTTTGGTCTTATCTCACGCAACAGAAACAATAAAGCGCTTTCTTACTCTTTTCAGAAGTATTTAATTTTTAATAATTTTTAATCAGTTAATCATTGATTGATTAGAAAATTTCATCATTCATCACTTTTTCCTAAAAATTATTAATTAACCATGCCTTAATCTCAATTGACATCTGTTATATGTAAATTTGTTGTCTTTACCAAGGTCATCTGCTAGATAACTCGCATCTATTTTTTTTTCCACTCTAATCAACTTAAAGCTCACCTTATGATGTGCCCAAAGAGTATTTCCATCTTAGCGACACAACACTCAATCCCATGGTAGAATGAAGGAATTTTTTTTTTACTCTCTGTCATGCCCCAAATCTGTTTTGCCATATACCAGATTTCATGCTAAAATCCATCACTGGAAGTGGAATCTAGTGGATCTGGGGGACCACCAGAGCCACTTCCTTACATACCACACCTATTTTGACATGATACACAGACCTAATGAGTCTACAAGGCAAATAAATAAAAAGTATGCTGCAATACTACTAAACCTACTAATTCTAACGCCAAACAGGATGAAAAGCTTTCCAAGGGATGTACTGGGTATGGGAAACATCATTGGAAGATGGACTGTCCCTTTAAGGAAGCAGTTTTCCAAAATTGTAGTAAAATAGGCCACGTAGCTAAAATTTGTTTTTCAAAGAAACAAAAGGGTGAAAATTCAAATTTTAACATTTCTAGTGGTAATCCTTCAAATAGAAGTATTTCGAACATGGGAGTGGAATACCTATTTTCTGAGCAGCAAAGGGGTGATAATACGGATCCATATACTGTATTATAGAAGTAGGCCTAAATGGAATTACAGTTCCTCTGGAACTAGATGCAGGTGCTGCTCGAACTGTCGTGTCTAAAACAGTTTTTTACAAAACTTTCAAAAATACACAAACTACACAAATCTAAAACAATACTAAAAAAATATGGTAACATACAAATACCTATTTGTGGGGAAACATACATCACTTAACAAGAAAACTATCTCACCCCTTAACCCTTTTAATGGTGGATAAGCAAGGGGCCTACTCGACTAGGACGTGATTGGATCGATGCCTTGAAATTGCTAGTTGACAAAATTTTGCCAAAGGGTCGCCCAGATGTGCATACACTCACATATTAAGGTGTGTCAATTTTGGGGGTGAAATGACTAAATTGAAAATCATGTGATTTGGTAGCAATTTAATGCAATCATTTGGCATACAAAATAATATCCTTGCTTCAAAAACAATAAAAAATAACTACCTACATCAATTTTAATTCAAAAATTCCATTTTTCCGTAAATTCGTAACAAACTAACAAATGTGCGCAAACATCCTATCAACATTTAAAGTGGCAATAAGATATCATTCAGTCTTTATTTGAAAGTAACCAATGCAGTCATGTCCTTTTTGCTGCGGTTCCTTGACATCAGCATTCGGCTTGCTACTTGCGCTTTGATGTAGCCTTCTCGCCTCTCGTGACTGTAAACTTGACTAGCTGCTTCTGTGACCATTTTCACACATCTCTCACACTCTGAGTGTGAGAAGGCCATTTTGGCACTTGCATTGGGGCCTCTTTAAGTTGTGTTAAATCTTTGTTTGTTATACATGTTGTCAGTGGTGGCTCCAAAACTTCCGAACTCAAGTTAACTAATTCTGACAATTTCGTGGCATTGACGTTTATCGGAGGTACCTTCCTTGTCTGAACAGAGCAGTCTCCCAGCTGGTCATCATCTAGTGATGTTCCTCTAAGCTTTAGAATTCTTTAGAATTTAGTGTTCTTCTTTGATGAAACCGGCAAGAGAGACCTTCCTCCTTCAAATCTTTTTCATGCTGATCAGATATTTCCTTCATTATTTTTTCTTGTGCTCTTCTTATCTTATTATGATCTATCACTAAGGAAGTATCCTCTTGGCTGATGAGGCCTGCATCTATCCAAGCGGCAGTGGCAATCTCTGCAGTCTCTCGTAGCCCCGTATGGTGGCGAATACTGGCAAGGGCAATGTTTGAGATGTCTTTAGTGTTGTATTTCATTCTCTTCGGCGAAGGTTCAGATGGCATTTTGGAGCTATCATCTGATGTTGCTTCTTTCTGTTTATCTGAAGAGCTTTCAAAGAAGTGAGAAACCTCTTCATAGAGCTCTTCATCTCTTTGGGTGACTTCTTCACTCTTCTTTTTCTTCCTTTCTTCCCTCTCTCGGATTTTCTTTCTTCTTAGCAATAACAATTTGTTTTTGGTTTCTGAATAATCTGCCAAACCAATCTGCATACTTCCTTGGCCTCCTGCCTTTGTTCTCTGCGCCTTTATGAAAGCCAGCTCCAAAACAGGGATCTTCTTCTCACGAGGACAGCGACAATCAATGTGAGGGTGAGGTTCTCTTCTGCATGAGGGAGAACAATTGGCTTCAGAACACAACTCTATGGGACACTGGCAGTTAAAGATGTTAAGAAGAGTATCAAGTGTGTGCAGAAATTTATTTTTCTTTGCTAGTTTTCCTTTACCAAGTGATGTCTCAACTCTTTGTGCCACAGCTTTGTTAATTTTAGCTCAATAGTTCTATACTGATTGAATACAGGTGGTTTGAATAACACATTAGCTTTTTTCCACTGATGCAGAAGAGGGGAAATCATGTCCCATATGAGCTCTTTCTCTATGTAGTCCCTTCTATCCTTTGTATTTTGTTCACGAAGGAGTAACCCTAGTCTCAGCATGTCTCGCACTGTTGGTAGTTCTAATACGGGAAGCTCCTTGCCTGTACCGACTAACAGGCTCAAGTGGCATGACGACTGACCTCTTGTCTTCAATTTTGGCATCTTAGGAATATCTGAAAAGAAAGAAAAACATTTAAGTATTTTCTATCAATTACGATGTTTCAAAGTTTAGTCATTCGATGTTCTAAAATTCAATAAAAAAATATTTCATGGGATTACAACATAATTAGACAGAAGAATATGATAATAATAAATAATTGTAATAATCAATAATCCATAATTACAGTTAAACTGTAGTATTCGTCTAGTAGAATAACTATGAAGTAGGTACAAGAGCAATAACAGAAAACCACCGTCTATGACATCTAAGAGGCAACTGAAGACTGAGAGTGAGGGACAGTTCTATTCATGTTGTGACTTGTATATTGTACAACAACTATATGACCTTGAAAACACTCCATATGCGATCAGTGGGATAATTCAGTGACAGATGAATAGTTAATCAATTTATGTCCAATTATTTAGTAAAAGAGTCAATTTCTGAAACTTTAAGGTAAAATTGATGTAGGTGAGGGTTATTTTATTTCATTTTGGTTGGCCAATTTCAAGTTTTGACATGAAAAGACACTATATTTTCACTACCAAAATTGATTTGAAAAAAGTTGACAAAATTGACACCCTACTCACATATCCATCTGACATAGATTCGTTGTAAACAGAGTTTTCTTCTCTTTTCGGGCCTGAAGTAGGCAAACTAAAAGACCATCAGGTCTGTATAGAGGTGGACCCTAATGTAACTCCAAAATTTTGCAAGGCTCGTCCAATTGCATATGCGTTGCGGGAGAAGGTAGATTTAGAAATTGATAGACTGCTCAAAGATAAAATTATCGAACCAGTCACACACGCTAAGTGGGGTGCCACGGTGGTTTCTGTACTAAAACCCGACAAGTCAGTGCGTTTATGTGGGGATTACCGTATAACAGCAAATACAGCAGTTCTTCTAGATTGCTACCCTATACCCAAGCCTAATGAATTATTCAGTTCTCTTGCTGGAGATAAATATTTCCCAAAACTAGATATGTCGCAAGCTAAGTTTAGACGAAAATTCTAAAAGCTAACTGTTATAAATATGCACCGAGGCCTATATAGATAAAATAGGCTATGCTATGGAATATCATCAGCTCCGGGTATCTTTCAGAGAACAATTGACCAAGTTCTGGGTCACATTCCTAGTGAACTTTGTTTGCTAGATGATGTCCTCATTTCAGGTTCATCGAAAGAAGAACACCTAACTAGATTAATAACAGTTCCAAAAAGACTCCGAGATACTGGACTTAAGCTAAAAAAAGAAAAGTGTTTTTGGGGCACAAATGAGGTTTTGTACTTGGGGTTCCGTATAGATGCTTCGGGCATTCATCCAACGGTGAATAAACTAGAAGCAATAAAGATGCATTGCCTCCACAAAACATCACACAGTTACAAACTTATTTAGGGCTCCTAAATCTTTATAGGAAAATTTTGCCTAATGCATCGACTTTCCTTGAACCCCTAAATAAGTTATTACGATCTGGGAAACAGTGGAGATGGGAGAAAACCCAAAAGGAAGCATTTGACGCTTCACAGGACATACTACTAAAGTCCACTCTCCTCGTGCATTATGATCCCAAAATTCCTCTCGTAATTTCAGCAGATAGCAGTTCTTATGGAATTGGAACAGTGCTGCCTCACCACACTGATGGTGTAAATAGGCCTATCTTTTTCGCTTCTAGAACACTAACTGAGACTGAAAGGCGATATGCACAACTTGAAAGAGAAGCCTTAGCATTGGTATTTGCAGTAAAGAAATTTCATTTTTATCTGTGGGGTCATGAATTCAAACTAATCACTGACCATAAGCCTCTTTTAGGTTTATTTTCACCGACTAAAAATATTCCAGTTATGACCTGATGTAGGATTTAACAATGGGCACTGATTCTACAAGCCTATAAATTTGACTTAATACATCGGTCAGGCAAACTTCTAGGTACAGATGATGTTTTAAGTAGATTGCCCTTAGAAGATCCAAATGAATGCGTACCTATACCTACAGAATGGGTTCACTTGGTGGAGTTTTTGGACTCCACTCCAGTAACTGCAGTACAGATAGAGCAGTGGACAAAATCAAACCCTATTCTATCTAGTGTCATCCATTACTGCTTAGTTGGTTGGCCTAGTAAGGTTGAGAGTGAATTACAGCCTTTTCATCAACGTCAATCAGGATTCTCAAATCAAAATGGCTGTCTCTTATGGGGTTACAGAGTAATAATTCCGAATGAAGGCAGGTCAAATTTAGTGAAGGAACTTCATGCTGAACACATGGGCGCAACGAAAATGAAAGAGCTGGCAAGAGCTTATTTTTGGTGGCCCGGTTTAGATGGAGAACTTGAATCATTGGTTCATTCCCGTCAAAACTGCCTAGAGAACAGAGATCTATCAAAGAAAATTCCACTTCATCCTTGGGAATAGCCTACTATACCTTGACATAGGATCCATTTGACTATGCAGGTCCTATAAATAATATTTATTTCCTAGTCAGTGTGGACGCCTACTCTAAGTGGGTGGAAATTTTTCCAACCACTTCCACGACTTCGGGTGTTACTATTCACTTACCCCATTCGTGTTTCGCTCGATGGGGTTTACCCGTAGTTCTGCTTTCCGACAATGGTACTTGTTTTACAAGTGAGGAATTTCGTTCTTTTGTCCACCTAAATGGCATTAGACACCCCCGGTTTAGTTTTTTTTCACCCGTCTACTAACGGTCTCGCGGAAAACATGGTCCATACTTTCAAGTCGGCCTTGTGTCATTCTCATGGAAAGAAGTGCAATTGGTACTGGATAAATTTTTGTTTAAATATCGATTAACACCTGACACAACGACGGGGGTGTCTCCTTCTAAACACATGACTGGCCAGGAATTCGTTCTGTTTTCGATCTGTTACGTCCAAACGAAACATTACGAGTTTTACGCCATCAAGAAAAACAGAAGTATCACGACACTAAGAAAATGAGAGTTATAGAAGCGCAACCTAATGATTCAGCTATGATTCGCAACTATGGGTCTGGACCGAAATGGGTTCCTGCAACGGTGCAGGAGAGAACGGTTCCTTTTTCCTTTAATTACCAACTAGAAGATGGGCGTTCTATTAAACGCCATCAGGACCAGATATGGGAACGTGAATTGCAGGATGACCAAAGTCCTCCTGAAGGGAGGCCCGATTCTCCTGAAAATGGTTCAAATAGTCCATCTAGGCGGTTCCACCTATTCCTACGACATTAAACCTGCTCCGCAGATCAGCTAGGGTCTCCCAACCCTCTGACAGAGTCAGTTTGTAGGGGAGGATTGAGATGACGTGTAATATATATATATATATATATATATATTATATATATATATATATATATATATATCTATATATATTGTTACATATGGGAATATGATAAAGGAATTGATTACTTAATCAAAGGCTAATTTAACCTATAAATAAATTGTTCATGTATACGAAACATGTTCGTGTATCCGAAACCATTTGAATTTGTTAAGGACATGAATTTAAAAACACATCTATGTTAAATACCAAAGTAATTTAGAGAAAAATACATTAATTAAATTATCCATTTAATTCTGAATAAGTTTGGATAAAAGTACCATATACAGGTTACCCAAAATCTAGGAAAGTATCTGATTTAAAAATTACCTTTCAAACAAAACCAAAGCCATGAGAATTTAACTCTGGGCAGAAGACGTTCAAAAAATGAGACGCCAAAACATAATTTATACTTTTGTATAAAACGGGAAAACTCCGTGAGTTAGATTGTTAACTTATCAGGTTACTTATTGCTAACATGCTGGTCATTCTTACCAGGCGCGGACTGGCTCAAAAATTTCCACCGGCCAGGTGTCACTGAGAGGGCCCCCAAAAAGCTTCAGTAAATTCTGCCCCCAAAAAAGTGTTTATGGATGTTTTAAAAATTTAGTAATTTTGTCATGACCTGAAAATCCCCGCGAGTTTTTAATATAATTTTGAACTCAACCAAAATCAAATCTAATTAATACGCAGTCAGGGAATGACGAGGTGTACTTCTGAATACACGAAAGGCCTTGGAATCATTTTTCTTTTTCCTTGTGAGTTTGCATTAATATATATATATATATATATTATATATATATATATATACAGGGTGGGCCGAAAGTCTGGATCCATAGGAAAATATTTATTTTAATACATAAATTACAACAAATGATAAATACTTAAAATGAAAATCAACTTTAACTCGTAAATGCGTATCCGTGATACTGTACAGTGGTTCGTACTCCAGTATAAACAACAAATTATAACAAATGCTCAAATTGGCGGCCTCTGACATCGAGACACTTAGGGATGGAATTTATGATTTTTAATAATTCTTCGAATTGACGTTCTCGAGATGCGTGTTTCATTTGATAATCTTCTTGTTGACTTTACTGGACTATTCGTTAAAGTTTCACATACCATTGCAGAGGTATTTTCATCAGTTGCAGTTTTTGGACGACCAGAACGCCGTCGATCATGTACACTTCCTGTTTCTTTGAAACGTTTAAACAACTTGCCAACAGTCGCATGTGTTACTGGATGCTTATCAGGATGATTTCTATTGAATTCGGTAGCAACTTCTCTGTGTGTAGCGCCCTGTCTTGCGTACATGAGCACAAGTTCTACCCGGTCTTCTGTTGTTAGATTCGAAGCCATTTCTGGGCTGAAATAAAAAAAGTATTTGAGTATTTAACTATTTATACTGGAGTACGAACTACTGTACAGTATCACGGATACGCATTTACGAGTTAAAGTTGATATTCATTTTAAGTATTTACCATTTGTTGTAATTTATGTATTAAAATAAATATTTTCCTATGGATCTAGACTTTCGGCCCACCCTGTATATATATATATATATATATATATATATATATATATATATATATATATATATATATAATATATATTCATTACAATATGAAAGTTACTCATGGAAATCATAGAAAACGTTGAAGTAGAAAGAGACTTTTTTCCAATCCCAAACTAAACTGTCACTTAAACTATTACAGAGGGGCCCACTATGAACAGTAGGCCACAGGCCTTTCTTCTTTTAGTTACGCCTCTGATAATAATGATATATATATTTATATAGCGCACAGTATTAATGAATAACGTTTTCAAAGGCGTTTAGAAAAAAGGTGTACATGAGGAAATTATTGAGGGGGGTGGATTGTAGGTTTGGGTATGCAGGTTCTTGGGATCTAGGCTGAACTGGCTGGGCCCTGCTGGCCTTTATTCAGCTCCTAAGATATTTATGTGTTTAAAGCTTAAAAATATAAAAAATTAACAATTACTTAAATAAAAACTCAGTAAATTACTCACGTTATAAAGACCAAGAGCAAAAAATCGGCGTGCCAGCACAAATGCAACCCGCTTAAAAAATATTTACTTTATTTACTTAATTTTATTTTTCGCGCCAAAAATAGTGTCCTAGAGTGCTGATTGGTTATACTAGAAATCTCAGAAATGCGTTTGGCAACATAGCGATTTTTAACATTTATTTAATTAATTTTCAACAAATAAAATAAATGTTATAATAAATTTATTTAAATAAAAATTTATTTAAACGGACATAATTTATCAACGAATAAACTAAAGTTAATAATCCTAAACAATTTAAATATCAATTATTTTACTAGTATTAAAAAAAGTGTTAAATTTTTAATGCCGTTTTGTCGCCAACGTACTACGTTGCCGTGTTAGCACTTTTTTTTACCCCTGTGAACACCCCTGAGGTCTTATATAGTAATACGTCGAACAAATTTAGGGGCCCCAACGGAAAGGGCCCACCGGCCACGGCGCCGGGGCCAGTCCGCGCCTGATTCTTACTCATATGAAAGAATTATAGAATGAATTGATTAGCAAATGAAGTGAAAGGCTAAGTAAATGTTATGCCTGACAGCGTCGCCCCAAAGAAGGCCGACAAGAAAGAACCACCCTCGCTGGGAGGAGGCAGTCAGGCAGTACATCTCAAGGCTTGTTGAACGAATGTTCCCCACAAAATATGTGCTAAAATTTAAATGAGAAAATTAAATTTAGTTCTCCTTTTAAGAGAAGTTTGCTCAAGTACATAAATATACATACTGTGCCGTACGCGAGAATTCAAATCTTGTGTGGCACATAGAACGAAATCGTTCTTCTAAGTTTGAGTAAATTACTCTTAAAGCAAACGGGTCGACTCCAAATAATTCAAACATAAAATAGTTTGTCCTTAAAATTTAACGGAAGAAAACGTATAACGTATGTAAAGGTTCAATAATTTTACGTAACTATAATACTTAAAAAAAAGTCTTTCCTATATTTCTCCGTTTAGAAAACGGTCCAAATTGAGAAATTTGACAGAGATGACCCGATAGGTATTACTTTTCAAACCAAATTGCTAATTGCAAGCTTGTTAAGTCCCTTTCTGGATAAATGGCATGACTTAAAAGGGGCATGGGTATCACTTATCTCATTTTACATGAGATTTGGAGTCACTATAATCTATTGAAGTTGGTGTAGAATATAAATGAATATATAGGCTAAGATCAGATAAATTCTCATATTGTTGTAAATCAAAGATATCTCAACTGTGTGTAAGTCAAGATTTGGATGTTATGTAAAAATATAGTGGGGCAATGGTTTCGAGGCACAGATATTTATAATATGATTTTATTTAAAGGTTTAAATTTAAATTTAAAGGTTGAAGGTTTGGCAGTTACTCCAGCTTGAATGGGTGCAGAGGACAGAAGGGCCCACCCATGAACAAGTGAGAAATAGCCAGACAAGAGGAATTTCTAGTGGGTACTGGGAAAGATTGTAAGCTGGCCCAAGTACAAAGTTCCAGAGTCAAGAGCACTTGAAGCTTCTCTGGAGTATCCGCAAGTAGAACAATCCGTTTCAAATGTTGGTTGCCCAATGAAAGAAAACTAATTTCTCTGGAGACTAAACACAAGGGCTTGAGGTGCAGAAATAAGGTTTATTAATTCAGTGTAGCATTCAAAAAGAGTTTCTGGTACATAAAGGTTAAGCATAATTGAAATGCTTACAACTGGAGTTAACACTGGTATGTCCCTGCATGATGATGAGGGCCCAATTGTGTATTTTTAGATCCTGGTGATGGGCACATATTCTACAGATCTACAGAAGCTAAGGCTAACAAAGACCCTAAGATCCACTCTAAGGCTAGCCCGAGAGAAAGGAGAGAGTAGGGGGTTAAGAGAAGAGAGGAGAATAAGGGGTTAAGTAAGGAGCAACACCTATCATTCGTGGGTTAACATTCATTCAGAAAAAGAGGGAAAAAGTCTCACCATCATCATCCGCCGGCCACTGCCGACAAGTCAGAAAAATAGTCGGAGAATATAGGAGAGGGGTGAAAGATGAAAAGAAGTAAAATAAGAACGCTTACAAACCATGCAAACACAGTCTTAACTCACTGTCATACCATGCAAACTACAAACATGCAAGAAAAGAGTTAGAGACATGCAAAGTAAGGAGGATAAGAAAAAAAAAAAAAGTAGGTAAAGTTAAACAAAAAGTGGGTTAGTTTACGCTATGAGCTACATCTACATTCGTGTTAGTCTAATTTTTTTTTTTTTTTTTTTTTTTTTTTATTGCTGGCATCACGCTGGCATGTCACAAGCTGGCATTCATCGTCAACAGACTCATCCTCGAGCACCACCACCAGAGCTCCTGTTGTTAACTTTCTTTTTTAATTTTAAACAACGTTAATATTTTTAAAATGTCTGTCAAGACGGTTCTTAAACACATTAACGCTGGTAGAATGAACGACTGACGCGGGAAGATTATTCCATTTATCAATTACTTTAAACGTAAAGAAGTTTTTAGCGATATTAGTAATGAAACGTCTGCCACGCAACTTGAATCCGTTATTGCGAGTATTACTATTATCGAAAGTGAACAATTTGTCAAAATTTACGTTATCGATGTTATTAACGATTTTGAAAACTTCAATAAGCTCCCCCCTTAATCTCCTAGTTTCGAGTGAATACAAGTCTAACACTTTAATCCTATCTTCATAAGGCTTATTGCGCAATGCCGGAATAAGTTTCGTGGCACGACGCTGAACCCTTTCTAACCTATCAATATCCTCACGCAAGTACGGGCACCAAAACTGAACGGCATATTCCAAATGAGGCCTGACTAGGGACTTGTAAAGGGGCAATATAATATCCTTCGATTTAAATTCGAAATTACGCGCTATGAAGCCTAACATCCTATTAGCTTTTGCGCAAGACTCCAGGCACTGGTTCCTAACCTTTAAATCTTTAGTTACGCGTACGCCTAAATCTACTTCCTCGTCAACGCTCGCTAAATCCCTATCATCCATCGTGTACACGTAATTATTGTTGCGAGAACCTATATTATATGGAGTATTGCAGTTGAAGGTGTAAGCTTTGTAAGGTTAATTAATTATAGTCCTCAAATCTATTTCATTGGTTTGTGTCAATTTATTAAGAAATCATGTACACATTTAATATGGGTATAATCATCTCAGGAATAATATTACGTAAATTAAGTTAGGTATTGAGTTTTAATTACTAAATTGTAGATGCTAATCATTATTAAGATTTTCCGTTGTAACAAATTGAGTCATTTTCTGCCAACTAATTGAGTTAAATTTGATTGTGGGAGTAAAATTTAGTCATAAGAAAATCATTCCCAAAGTAAAATTAATAAATGGTCTTGAGTATTACAATACGGCTGTATTCAGTTAAATAACTACCATTTGTAGATTAAAATTGTCTAACAGAAAAATTTAAATTACTTGTGCATTTTACGCAATTCTATTATTATTAAGTGTCTTCCCTAAACAAATATTCATCACTGTCAAAAATTTCATTTTTGCATTGTAAGTTGTTGAGTGGTAAAATCTCTGACGAATATTTTATTTTTGTAACAGGTTTTTCAATTTTTCCCCTACTCAGAGTGACAGAGAACTAAAGACTATATAACAGGTTATATAACAATATATGCAGTGGTGGGCACGCGCAACGATTTTTGTAGCGCCGCAACCGCAACCGCAACTCTGCTGAAATAGTTGCGCCGCAAGCGCAAGCGCAACCCTTTTCAAAAAGTTGCGCCGCAAGCGCAAGCGCAACCAAAAATGTTGCGCCGCAAGTTGCGCCGCAACTTTTTGCGGCGCAACTGCCCACCTTTGAATATATGTATACAGTCCAAAAGTCACTGAATGGAAAAGTCACTAGAAGGAAAATAAATGGCAGATAGCTGATAGCTGGTGAGGGAAGCTATATTTGTGGAGCCTCTTTGCGAGTAACCCGTTGCCCACGTTGGGCTAACATCATGAAAAAGAAAAACTATAGTGTTTGGCATTTACCATTACTTATTCGGACTATAGTGAATTTAATTCCCCCAGAAGAGTTCCTTGTTCCATGCACGGTTTGTGTGTATCATAAAAGACAGGCGACCATGCTGAGTTCAATCATATATATATATATATATATATATATATATATATATATATATATAAATTTGAAAAGCTAGGCTGCAACATGAGTCTATAAAAAGCTATATAGGTTTATGGTTTATTACTGTCACCCTCATCCGTTGGAAATTTCTAGCAGATATTGGTGGAGAGCTGACGACAAAAACCCTACGTCTTTTCGTTAAAAAGTTATGTTTGTGGAGGTCTTCAAAAGACCTTGTTAAGTAGTGTTTTTTTTTGGTTAATGTTAAATTTATATGCCTTCGGTATTTAGCGCTGCCTAATGGTAAAAAAGGAAATTACTATACCTTATTATTTCGTTAGCCCTCGCTTCTGGTTGTAGGGTGCGCGGCTGTCTGTTGCGCATCCCTTTCGATGTAGGCGATGGGGTTACGCAACGAGTTTATTCGGTTTAATTAATATAGGCATTCACTACACTTAAATACCTGAAGGAATAGGCCTATCCTTTTGAGTTATTAGTTTTATATTATGAGGTATTCACTCAGAACTTATGGGAAGATTAATCATGTCTCCTTTGCATAAAGCTTCGCTTGTATCTCAGCAGCTCTGGCTGCTAATATAAATGTCTGTCTTCAAAATTCGTTGACGTGACAAAGTCCCCAGACGTCTAATTTTTGTGTTTCCTCGAAGTAATTTTCATTCGTCAGCGATGGAAAATTTTGATACGAAATAATACGTTTTTCTTGTTGTTATGTGGACCCAATGTGATCAGTCTTTCCTTGTGAACAGACGTGTTTTATCGAGTGTCCAGTGTTATCAATTGAATAAATGGTTTTCGTTGAGGTGTCTTTAAAAAAAAGTGTTTGGTGCATTCTTAACTAAATTACTTCGTGTTACTAATCATTCATTGACGAATATATTTCATCTATTGACTTTATTCAGTACTATATTATTTGATCAAACTAAGGATAGTGCACGTGGCTTGCCTTGTTTGTTTTTCAAATCTATCAGAAAACGAGGAGTCATAAGGTTCATTTTCCCTTCCTTAGAGAGGTCAGGTAGAGTGTGGTCACACACCGTGGGAAAAAAGGAAAAAAGTCGGTCGAATCGGGGACAGATAAGTATTACTATTACTCTTGCTTTTACAGATCTTTTCGTCGGTAGCTTAATTATATATTCATTTAGTATAAATTTGCGTTACAAGAATCTGTTTCTGCGTTTCAGGAACATTTTTTCGGGTTTGCTCAGGTGACGGCGCAAGAAGCACGCGGTAGACCTAGGTTGTAATTTATTAATTTCCAAGCGCTCGTTTTTTAGTTTTTTGTTTTTTAACTAATTAAGAGCATGGCACCCCCGTCAAGTACTTGCAGTCGCTGTGAAGGGAAATTTGCCGCTTACGCGTTTACAATGGCTAATAATAATGAACAGTTAGTTTGCAGGTGGTGCTCAAGCATGGAAGTGCTGAGGAACGAGTTAGAACGTGAGAGGGAGGCCAGAGTTAGGCTTGAAGAAAGCGTGATGCTCCGGACGGCAAAATTAGAATCCCTTGAGACTCCAGTTACGACCCCTCCTGCCTCAGTTTCTACTAATACTATAAATAGTACTAATAGCCCTCTCTCTTCCCCTAGTTCCCAACCCTTCGTTCGAGTGCGTAATGGAGCCCCATTGAGAAAACCTAAGACTTGTCTACCAGTAATAACAAACAATAAGTCTTCTGTTTTAGGTTTCGAAGATGCTGATGAACCGGAAATACGACTCATTGGCGATTCCATTGTTCGAGGGCAGCTCGAGAAATTCTGTGGGAGAAACCCTCGTCATAGGCGCCGTTACTGCTACCCTGGTGCAAGGGTGGAGGATATAACTAACAGTGTTGACCATTTTACAGAGGGAACCTCTGAGGGCACAACGTATGTTATTCATGTCGGTACTAATAACGTTTTAAATTCTAGATCGGAAGAGCTGCTGGCTACGTACAGGGACTTACTAGAGCGACTAAAGGAAAAAACTAATAAGATTGTTTTAACAGATATACTTCCTCGAATTATCCAACGTAACGATTTCTACAGCAAGGCGACATATATCAACAATAACCCGTAAAGTCTCTTTGCCGACAGGAAGGAGTGCATTTTGTGAATTTTTGGAACAGTTTCTATGGCAGAAGGGACTTGTTCCTCGGAGATGGACTTCATCTTAATGACGTTGGAGCTGCGCGTTTAGGAAGACTATTTCATAATACTGTCTCTTCTTTTCAGGTTGCCGTAACTCGAACGGTCCCAGCGTAAATTCCACAAATTTCCCCTGCGTTCGCGAAGGTGCCGCAATTACAAACAATTTGAAGGTTCTATCCTTAAATGCTCGTAGCTTACGAAATAAAATGAACGAATTTTTTTCTTTAATTGCTTGTAAAGACTATGATTTAATTGCGATAAATGAATCGTAGCTTAGCACTGAAACACGTGACTTTGTAGGGGAGTATCAAATTAGAGGTTATAGACTTCGTTAAAAACAGAATAGGTAGGCGAGGAGGCGGTGTTATGTTGTATATCAAAGATAATATTGCGAACGTTATAGAAGTAAAGCACACAATTCCAGAACCGATAGATTCGACTATAGCAGAACTTAAATTGAACGATTTCAAACTTCTTGTTGCGGTTATATATAGGCCCCCTAATCAAACAGCTGATACGGACGAAGCGTTATATCGTGAACTAAAGAGAATAATAGGTAGTGAGCAGACTTTAGTTATGGGTGACTTTAATTGCGCCAACATGAATTACGATACAATGCAGAGAGACGCGGAAGGTAATCGTTTAGTTAATTTTCTCGAGGATAGCTTTCTTATTCAAAAGGTTGGGGAACCTACGAGGTTGGACAGTATTTTAGATTTAGTAATAACTACGGATGATAGGCTAATTACTGATCTTCAAGTAATAGAACCGTTAAGCAATAGCGATCACAATATGGTAGAGTTTGTCCTCTCAGTAAGTCACGTAATGGGGAACTTCAACGCAAAACTAATGTGGGAATCGTTTGAAACAGTATTAAAGACTATAAATGAGGAATGTGTACCGTACAAAAGTAAGCGTGCGAAAGTAAATAACAAGCCTTTGTGGTTTACTTCTAGAGTAGGAGACATTATAAAGAGTAGAGATAAGGCTTATAGGCTACATAAGTGCGATAAAGACAATTTGTGGTTACGAAACAACTACATATCTCTAAGGCGTGAAGCGAAAAATGTGATAAAAAAGTCCAAGCGCGAATTTGAAATCTCCATAGCTCGTAACGGTAAAGAAAACCCCAAGCGATTCTTTCAATACGTCAACAATAGAAATCCAGTAAAAAGTATCTTGGGGCCGTTGAAAAATGTTAACGGAGATCTAATTTCTGAAAACAAGGAAATGGCTACCTTGCTAAACGAATTCTTTACGTCAGTTTTTACTATAGAAGATGTAACGAATATCCCTACGGTCATAGACATAATACCTTTTGATAATGGTAATATTTTGGATAATATTGTAGTTAGTGAAGGGGAGGTAATGCGCTATATTCATAAAATGAAAACGCGTAAATCACCGGGGCCGGATTCCGTATATCCCAAACAACTAAAAGAATTAAAAGATAGCATTGTTGTGCCGCTAACAAAGATTTTTAATGCGTCTATTTCTCAGGGGTGCGTACCAGATAATTTCAAGTTAGCAAACGTAACACTATCTTTAAGAAAGGCGATAAAGGTGCGGCGGGAAATTATAGGCCAATCAGTTTAACGTCTGTTGTAGGTAAGCTGCTGGAATCAATAATTAGGGATCGTATAGTCGAACACTTAGAATTGCATAACTTAGTTAGAAATACGCAGCACGGTTTTAGGCGAAACAAATCTTGCTTAACTAATCTTTTAGAATTTTTTCAAAGCGTGGTTGACGCTTACGATAGTCATCGGGCGGTTGATGTAGTGTATTTAGATTTTCAAAAAGCGTTTGACACCGTACCGCACAAAAGACTCATTGAGAAAACTAAGGCTCATGGAATCAGGGGTGTAGTAATAAATTGGATAGGAGAGTGGTTGCGAGGTAGGAAACAGAGGGTGGTCGTTGATGGAGCGGAGTCGTGTTGGGCTAATGTAGCGAGTGGCGTTCCTCAGGGTTCTGTATTGGGCCCCTTGCTTTTTCTTATGTATATATAGTAACGATTTAGATGTCGGCCTAGTCAGTACAGTTACAAAGTTTGCGGATGACACGAAGCTGGGTGGTAGGGCAATTAATGACGAAGATAGAGGTAAAATCCAGAATGATTTGAATAAAATCGTTGATTGGTCAGTCACATGGCAAATGAGATTTAATGAGGTTCGCGTAACGGTAATTTTGCGTATAGTATGTCAGGGAAAGAGTTGATAAGCATAGAGCAGGAAAAAGATTTAGTATTTATAGTCACTGGTGATTTAAAAGTAGCGAAACAAAGTACAGCTGCGGTCAATAAAGCGAACAAAGTGTTAGGTTTTATAGCTTGGAATTTTGAGTACAAATCGCGCGATATTATAGTTCCTCTTTATAAATCATTAGTTAGACCCCATTTGGAGTACGCGATCCAATTTTGGAATCCGCATATGCGCAAAGATATAGACAAAATCGAAAGAGTTCAAAGACGAGCAACTAAGATGATTCCGTCGCTTAGGTCAAAGTCGTACGAGGATAGGCTTAAAGAGTTAAAATTGACTACACTCGAGACTAGGAGGCTAAGGGGTGATCTAATCCAGGTTTTCAAAATTATGAATGGGTTCGATAACGTAGACAGAGATAGCTTTTTCGGAATATCTCAATATAATAGGACTAGAAATAACGGCTGTAAGTTGACAAGTAGAAGGTTCGAGACAGCAGTTGCCAAAAACTTTTTTACGCATAGAATAGTAAATAGCTGGAATAGTTTGCCGGTAGAAGTAATTAGTAGCACGTCTATAAACATGTTTAAAAATCGATTGGACGCATATGTTGATAGATTGGGTATAGTTTAAGATAGTAAAATTAAGGGTTGGATAAGATAGATTTTGATTCTCTTTTCATTAAAGATCACAATAACCAGACTAGAGGTCACGGTATGAAATTATTTAAGCCAAGATGTAGAACAAATTTAAGGAAACATAGTTTTACAAGTGTTGTCGGATATAGGGAGGCAGCATCTTGGGTTAGGGGATACTCTCTGTCCTTACACACCCCATTTAAAGAGATTCCTCTGCCGAGCGGTGCCCCCCATACTACTGTGAGGTATTGAAAAAAACTCATGATCTTCACTTGCCCCACAAACACCTTTACAGCCACACCTACACTTTTCCTCCTAAGTATATATATTGTAATGTATATGGTTGTAAATTGTGACTTGGTCCGCAATTGATATGGACCGTGACTTATTTTTGGTTGGCAAGGTACTGGTATTGATGGATACCGTAATGAAATTGACTGGATTCTTTGGATCTGATATATTTGCATGTCGGCTATAAATAGATATAGAGTGTAACATATTTGTGGATAGTAGTCTATTATGACTTAATCCTCTGGATCTAGAGATTCTATCTTTAGTTTTAAATTGATAATTAATTAGTTTTAAATTGATAATTATTTAGTTTTGTAAAAATTGGTTGTTGCCAATGTACATGCAGTTTTTACATAGTGGAGCCACCTCGATGGGCCGAAGTGGCCCCTAGTGTGCCCACTGTAAAAATTTCATATGTTCTTATGTTCTTTGTGTTTCGGAACCCACGTAAAATTGTAGGTCCCCTCCGCCACCACGGAGGACGTGCACAATACACAATTACGAACACAGTTAGGTAGACCAGCCATGAGTGGATCCTAGGGTCTTTGTTGGTCTGAAACATTATAACATTATATTGGGTTCTATTGTATGGTAATTATTTCCATTCTCAATAAGCTATGTCGCCAATCCCGAGGCAATTTTGCAGTTATTTAATGCAATAAATTAATAATTTCTATTTAATTAAGAAATAAAGGTACCATATACTATACCATATTGTAGGCATGTATAGTTTTTCCATATACTGGGGGCCCGAAGGAAAAATTTGTGTTCTACATTAAATTTTTTATAAAATGTTTCTCACATCATATGAAATGAGTTAAAAAGAATGAAGTAGGAACAGAGAAAGAGAAAGGTTACTCAAGACCTATTTAAATATAAAAGTTCAACAGGCCAAGTTCTCCAGTTTAGTTAAAGTTATGTCAATCAGTCTGACTCCCCTTAGGTATAAGAAATTAATGGAATTAAAGTAAAATTATTAAGCATTTTAACTTTGCTCATTATTTGCGAAAGTTTTATAAGTCACCAGTCTTAATTTTTTCTTGTGAGAGTTTTCTGGCTTTCAAAGCAGTCTTTCTTTGAGGCCTATCTGGTTTAGTGAGAGTTACATCAGGTACATTGAGAGATTCCTCATCAATAGTATTCTGATCTATCCTTTCGGATAATGATACTAACTTAGCCCCACATTCCAAAGGATATAGTAGTCAGTGCTGGGCAGCGCAAACGAAAATTCACTTGCGCAAGCGCAAATGCGCAAACCCAAACCCATACCTTGCGCAAGCGCAAATGCGCAAACTTCTCGAAACTTGCGCTTGCGCAAACGCAAACGCAAACTATTTATATATACAGGGTTTTCTTCTTGAGGTTCCTCATGTAGGTCCGCCTGGAGGGGAGCTTGAAGCTGGGGTTCAGGTACTTGAGGAACCTGGTGAAAGATGGGGACTCCGTGGTTTTGGCGGGCAACATCTCTTCAACCATGAACCTGTGGAGAAGTTGAAAATTAAATTCATTTTGAACATTTTCAATAAATGTATTTTAAAACATAAGTTACAAAAAAGATTAGGTATGATGTAAGGAAAGTCTTTATCTTATCTTTACAATGAATTTTTATTTTTATCATATAAATATTTGATATATTTAATAAATTATTTAAATTATTTTATTATTAGTGTATAAAATTAAGATTTATAATTATTATTTATTTACCTGTGCAAAAGGTCCTGGGCCTTGCTATTGTTGAAGGCGGCAGATCCAGCAAAGGAGGACTCTATGCTGGCCTGGCGCATTCTCTTGGAGCCAGAGTCTTTGGTGTCGCCAGAGAGGGACCGGCCGCGCTTGGACCCACCAGTGATGGCAGCGAGGAGGTCTTTGCTCTGGTTGGGGTGAACCTTGAAAAAAAAATTATAAATTATATTGTAATGACAGTGATATACAACAGAAGTGTTTGAATTGAGACAAAGTATAATTTATTATTTAATATTTAATTATATTTTAATAAATAATAATTTCTAAAGTTAACTACTTATCAAGTTTTTTTTAATTTTAAATTTATAAATAAACTTAAACTCACATGCTGGTAGTGGCTCTTGAGGGTGTACATGCTGATGGTGTTGAAGCTGACCTTGGCCTTGCACCTCTTATAGATGATGCTGCCCCTGTAGACCACCCTGCCCCTCTTCTTGCTGGTCAAAGGTCCAAAGAAGGTGTCCAGGTGGGGCCAGGGGTTGTTGAGGTCCTCTTCCTCCTGATGAGGCTCTGAGCCATGGCTGGTCACGCTGCCGGCCGGGCTGGGGGCAGAGGTGGGGCTGGACAGAGACTGGTGTCTGAGGCTGTCCATGGTTCACTAGTTATAGACAGTAGTTATGACTTATGAAGTTTCTAGAAGTTACTAGAGTAGTTAGTAGTTTGAACTCTGAAATAAAATTAAAATCAACTAATCAAACAAACGTGTTTCACTAGCGTTGTTGGTATACTGAGTGCTCACTGCTGTCTGGCGGCGCCACCTGTCTGGCAGTCACGTGTTTATGAGCTAAATCCACTATTTTTAATATTTGTTTTTTTTTCACGTTTCCGCACAAGTTTGCGTTTGCGCAAGTACTTGCGCAAACGCAAATGCGCAAGTTTGCGCAAGAATTGGCGCAAACGCAAATGCGCAAGTTTGCGCAAGAATTGGCGCAAACGCAAATGCGCAACCGAAATCACACTTGCGCAATTGCGCAATTTGCGTTTTGCGCAAGTGTTTGCGCAAGTGCCCAGCACTGATAGTAGTGTGATATCTCTGGTGGTTTCACCAGTTGCTGTTTTCAGTTTTACAACCCTAGTAACTTCATCTTCACCAATTTTAAGCTCTAAGTCCTAAGACGTTTCCCATTGACCAATGTTGTCTTGGAGTCTTGTCATGTATCAACACAATGTCCCCAATTTTGACTGAATCATTCCAATTTTGTTTTGTCAATTGTTTACGTCTTTCTCTAAGACTTGTTAAGTATTCTTCTCTCCATTTTGTTATAAACTGAGTTTTGATTTGTGTCAAATGTTGGTATTTTGTGTCGAGTTCTTTGTGTCCTACCACCCAATCTGGGTCCTCTGTACTGTTATGTTCATATTCTGGTAACACCTTTAATTAGGTGGTTTGCTGTGAGAGGTTCTGGCTCATGAATACTGTGAAAAATGCTCTGTATGAATTGGTCCACAATAACCCACCCCTTATATCTCCAGTCTAACTATAGAGTAGATCAAGTCTAGCCTAGAGGGGTCAGCCTAGAGATTCCGGAAATGGTCCAGAGCGGGCAGATAAATTGAGGTCCACAGTAGGATTCCTCACCAAACTAGGTTAGGGCAATCTACCTTTACCTTTGTTAAGCTATGAGTTGATGCTGGGTCTTAGGCCACAATGTAGGCCTAAGTTGTCTGACCCAGCTTAATTTAATGAATCTACGTAAAACTGGGTTAAAAACACAATTAGTCACTTACTGCTAGTTATTAGAGAGTCCCTTCTTCCGTCCTGGTTTAATTGTTAAGAGCGTACTTGCTGGTGGGGATCTTTTTCGTTGTCTGTTCTTGTCCCTTCCCCAGTTCCGTCCTCTCGCCCCGTTCCTCGTTTTCGTTCTCCTCTGTTCTCCTTTTCGCGGGGCTTTTTTTTCCACCAGCGTCGTCTTGGTTTTTTCCTCGGTTGGTTGATCGGTAATGTATATCTATTACCGAGCACGCTCTTGTCACACAGTATATAAATACTAGTGTGGAGAATAACTCTGGTGAGCAACCAATTGGTTTCATCCACCCAGTTATTGACATAAAAGGAATTTAATAATTGTTAGATTAACTACCTACCTACTCAGTGAACCATTTTCGTTACCTCCCAACTACCCACTCATCAGTTTTCCATATACTGGGGGCCCCGGGAGATAAAAATGTTGGTGTCATTGTCACCAATTTTTATGTCTGAGTGTAGACTAGCTAACTATTTGACTGTAAATGGCTAAATGCCTGTTAATCTGATTAACAGTGCCTATCCTCACCTTCTCATGCAGAAGGTGTAGCATTTAATTAGAAGAGAAAATATACATCCATAGGATGAAACTGTCTATGGTCTTTACCATAAGAAAAGAAAAAGTGAAAGTTAGAAGATAAAATTACAATTCCCCAGCATCTATTTTTTGTTGTAAAAATAGTCGCGCCTTTAATGCTGTTTGTCGCTGAGGTCTTGTGTCTGTCAATGTTGTAGTAGGATGCGTTACCACTCCTACTGTCAAAGGAATAGTTACTGGAAGTTCAGTGTCTCCAGTTGTTACTGTCAGTGGAGAAGGTTCTCCAAAGTCCATTGTTTTGGGTCCAGACTCTAAAGGGTACAAAAGAGAAATGTCTCTTGTTGTGTCACCCGTTGAAGTCCTTAATTTGACCACTCTTGTTACCCCGTCTGCCCCTGGTCTGAGTTCTGAAACTCTAGCCAGAGGCCAGTATTGTCTTGGAGTACTGTCATGTATGAGAACAAGGTCCCCTACCTTAATTGTGTCAGACCAATCCTTCTTAGTCATTTGTTTATGTCTCTCCCTTAGACCCATCAAGTACTCAGTTTTCCACTGTTTAATGAAATGAGCTTTAACTCTAGTTAAATGTTGTAACTTAGTCTGGAGCTCATCATGTCGTTGAGTCCAGTTTGGGTCTTCTGAAGAGTCTATATTGTAGTCCGGCAGGAGACTAACTTGTTCTCCCCGAATCAAATGATTTGGAGTTAATGGTTCCGGGTCATTAATGTTGTCACTCACATAAGTGAGTGGTCTATTGTTGATGATGTTCTCAATCTCAGCCAGGAGAGTGAGCAACTCAAATAAGTGTATCTGTTTTTTACCAATTGCTTTCTTCAAGCAATTCTTTACTGTTTGTATATTTCTCTCCCAGATAGAACCATACCAAGGAGAGGCAACTGGAATATACTTCCACTTTATGTTTGAATTTTTTATATATAATTGTGTGAGTTCATCGCTTAACAAGTCGTGGATGACTTGTTCACCAGCCTTGAAATATGTAGCATTGTCAGTCCAAACTGTCTTGGGTACTGAATGTCGTGCACAGAATCTCTTAAAGACAGCAACAAAAGATTCTGCTGTAAGGTCCTCCACAACATCCAGATAAACAGCTCGTGAGGCAGCACATGTAAACAGTACAATGTACATTTTTTGTTCAGTGTCACCCACCCCTACAGTCAATGCTCCTGTATAGTCAATGCCTACAGTCTCAAAGGGTCTGTTGAGAGTAACTCTCTCCTCTGGCAAAGCAGGAGGATTTGGTTTCCTATAGGGCCTAGCATGAATATGTCTACATGTGACACACTCACTCAGGACTGTTTTAACAGTGATCCTTCCCTTGGGTATCCAATAAGTTTTTCTTAATGTAGTTAGTGTCTGTGGTACCCCCATATGATATACATCATTGTGTGTTTTTCTGATGATTAATGTTGTCAAATAGCTAAATCTAGGTAAAAGGATTGGATGTTTGCTTTTGTATGACAGTTTTGATTTGTCTAATCTCCCTTTACACTTTAGAAGGCCTTCCTCATCTCTGAACAAGTTTAGATCCACAGCTACTGATGGTACAGGTTCTTTTGTTTGTTTCCCATTAGTCAAGAATTCTAACTCTTTATTGTACTCTTTTTGTTGTGCATGGCCTATCCAGTATTTGGTTGCAACTTCTGTATAATTATGATTGTTTTTATTTAGCTGTTTGTTAATTGTAGTTAAACAGTTGTGAGCAAACCTCAAACAGTAGGCTGTGACCCTGACAAGTTTACTGAAATCAGAATAACGTTCATAATTAGTGATTGGTTCAACCTTTTCATTTGAAAAGATTAAATTTAATGTCAAGTTAACTTGTTCCACAGGCCATTGGTCTGTATTACAGAGCCACTTAGGTCCCATAAACCAAGTTTTGTTTGACTTCAACAACTTGTAGGATAAACCTCTGGTCAGAAAGTCTGCTGGATTTTGTTTAGTTGGAACATAGTGAAAGTTTACTTGTAGGCTTTCATTAGCTTCAGCTATTTCTTTTAGCCTATTTCTTACAAAGATATTCTTACTATTAATGCTATCATTCCGTATCCAGGCAAGACAAATCTGACTGTCAAGCCAGATGTGGATATCAGTTATGTTCACATCATGGTAAGCATCCTTAAGCAATGAAATGGTTTTAATGGCTAATGCAGCAGCCAATAGTTCCAATTGAGGTATGGTTCGGGTAGGTTTGAGAGGTGCAACTTTCCCTTTTGCATAAATTAGATGACTTTCTGTAGGACTTACAAGATACGCACAGCACCCATAAGCTTGTGTGCTTGCATCAGCAAACACATGAAGTCTCTGGGGCTTATCCCTAAACCCACAGCACCTTTGAATTTTAATGTTCTGCACTTTTGTTAAATCAGCAGCTAACTTCTTCCAAGATTTTTATTTTCATTTGTTATTGGATCATCCCACCCAACATTTGTCCTCCAAATTTCTTGGAGGAGAATCTTTGATTTTATTGTTGAAGGCAGGAATAGACCCATAGGATCAAAAATTTTGGAAGCCTCTGATAATATTTGTCTTTTAGTATTTGCTTCCTCATCAAGTTTAAAACCTTTAGTACAGATTGAATCATGACTGTTAGAAGTTGCATCCAAATACCAGTTCATACCTAAAGTTTTAACTCTGTCTGATGGCTCAGTAAGACCATTATTATCCTTTAAAATCTTTTTGTTTAAATCCTCATCATTTGAAATCCACTCTCTAAGTTCAAAGTTACCTTGTTGCATAATGTTTTGAGAGTGTTCATAGACTTCAGATAATTCAGATTTTGTTGTTGTTGAGCCTATTAGATTGTCTACGTAAAAATGTTCCTTAAGGAAGTTCAATGTTAAAGAGTTATTAAACTGGTTCAAATGATGTCCAATTGTCAATGCTAATAGGCTAGGTGAGCAATTGGCTCCAAACAACACAACATTAAATCTATAGGTTATGAACCCTTTATTCAAATCAAATGGATCCTTGAACCATAAGAACCTAAGTTGGTTCTTATCATATTCATTTTTAAGATGTATTCTCAAAAATGCCTTTGAAATGTCACTTTGTACGGCATATTTATCTAACCTGAACCTCAGTAAGATCTTCACAAGGTCAGAAATGAGATTAGGACCCTCAATCAGGCAATCATTCAAACTGTGTTTATCACTCTCTTTGAGGCTACAGTTATATACTACTCTGAGTTTTGTTGTTGAGGCATCTTGTCGATAAACCCCCCTGTGGGTTAAATAATGACAACCATCTTTTTTAAAAGGGTTATTTGTTACTTCTTCAATGAAGCCTTTCTGTAGCTGTTCTTTGAAGACATCACTGTACTTTTTAATATTATTATCTTGTTTGAGTTTTTTCATTACTTTATATAAATGTCCTTTAGCTACTTTGAGATTATCTCTTAAAGTTGGACAATTTATTTTCCAAGGTAACTCAATAAAATAACTATTGTCTTTGCACTGAATGGTGTCTTCAAATCTTTCTACCATTAACTGATCTTCTGAAGTTTGATTTGTGTCATGTACAAAGCTGGGCACAAACCGTTAATCCGTTAATCGTTAATTAACGAAGTTAACTATTTCGTTAACGATTTAACTTTTAAGTTAACTTTGAAAATCATTATCGGACTAATTAACTTCCGTTACATTTAACTTCCGTTAACTCAAGTCCGTTAACCCAAAAAATTCATAAATAAACGTTTAAAAGTTTCTATTATTTTCAGTGCTGAGCAGGTGCGCAATTAATCCGCCTTGGTCGACGCACTTTTGGCAGGCATCGACAAAAGGTTTGGGCCCCTCCTGGAGGATGACGAATGCCAGCTGGCTGCTGCCTTCCATCCCAGGTTTCGCCTCATCTGGTTGGACAAGTATGACAACACCAAGGTCGCCACGGTGAGGAAAAGCATGGAGGGTACAGTCGAGGAGGCCATGAAGCAGCAGTCCAACGAAGTGGGCAGCAACAGTGGAGGCAGCAACAACGAGGAGGAGGAGGATGACTTCTTCAGTGCTGTCATCCAGACAAAAGAGCAGCAGAAGCCACAGGTCACTCAAGGGCAAGGCCCAGAACTTGGTCAAGACCTGGCTGGAGACCAACTCCAAGGACTTGCTGACAGATGCTGCCTTCTTGGGTGAGCAAGTGTTGGTGGACTTGTTCATCAAGTTCAACACAGCCATCCCCTCCAGTGCTGCAGTGGAGCGTTTGTTCTCTATGGGCAAGGACATCCTGAGGGCCAAGAGATCATCCCTGTCTGATGAAAACTTTGATATGCTAATTTTCATGAAGGGCAACATGCATCTCATGGACAAAATGGAGAACGAGAAGAAGAGGGAAAATTAAATTATATATATGTTGTGTTTTTCATTTTTTTTATAATAAAAGTTAACGTTAACGGTTTATCGGTAACTTCCGTTACATGTTTAACGAATTAACGGATTAACGGTTAACGAAGTTAACTTTTTGGTTAACGGATTAGCGGTTAACGAAGTTAACTTTTTGGTTAACGGTGCCCACCACTGGTCATGTATACCCACAGATTCTAGCAACCATAAAGTTTGAATTGCCTCATCCAGAGTTTCATTTGATAGTGATGAATTAATGTTCTCAGTTGAGATAATATTATTCAAAGTGTTGCTATTCTTACAGGTGTTATGTAGGACTGAGTTGAGGCACATAGTATTTGTTAGTCATGAACTATTTTGGTTTAGGTCTAGGTTGTATTTGGATAGGTCACCCAAAGGGGCTATCCCTGATGGAGTCTGAATAGCTATACCATTACCTATCTTCACTATGCCCTTATGAATAAGATTAATATAATCTGCCCCCATTAACATTTCAATGTTAGCTACTGTGTTGTTAGTGATATGTCTATCAGCTATTTTGTAGTGTTTTCCCAAATGATTTATGGTTTGTTCTAGTTTGGGTATAACCAGTTTGTTTTGTCCTACTTTAGAAATAATAACTGCTTCAATTTTCTCTAATTTATTTTCTAAATGTAGTTCCAGGTCAATTGTCTTATAGCTATTTTTGTCCGAGTTATCCTTAACAAAGGATGCAATATTGAGGTTTTGTTCATTCGGGTTTGGTGTCAAACCCAATTTATTAACTACATTTTGCGAAACAAATGTTTGTTGAGAACAAGTCTATAAGACATCTCACTGGAGTGGTGCTACCCTCACTATTCACTAAGTCCAAAGTAATAGTTGGTAAAAGAATCTCAGTGTTTCTTGTTACGTTGTTTGAGCAAACAGAATGTCCCATGAAAGTGGCATTTTCTTGATTACCTTTGTGAATCACACATTGATGAGACATGTCGTAAACTTTTACAAAACTTACACTTGAATCTTAACCTAGATTTACAGTCTTTCTTATAATGTCCCTGGCCAGTACACTTTTTACATAGGTTCAACTGTTCACATCTTTTAGCTCTTTGGTTAAAGTCTGAATATTTGTCACACCCAATACTACTGTGTTCATTACTTGCAAAAAATTTGCAATGTAGTGTGTAAGTTGAGGCAGCAGTTACATTAAAGTTCTGTAATGTAGGTGTTCGTGTATTACAGTTGGTCACATTTGATTCTACAGTATCAAGTTTTGTCTGTTTGGCTGTAGCTAGTTGGTCTCTGGGAACAGTCTTTGGTTTATCCATAGTCTGGGTCTTATTTTGTGTTGGAATATTTCTCAATTTGTAATTAGTTAGGATATTGGGAAAGTGTTTTCTGATATCTTCAAGATTAGGATAATTTTCTCCCGTCTTTAGAACTAAAATATCTTTAACCCTCAAAGGAAGGCACCTAAGAACTATGCCTTGTATAATCCAAGATGAAGCTTTAATATCTATCTCATTGCTAACCAGTTGTCCTATAATAGCTTCTAATTTTGTATACAAATTTTCCATATCACTATGGTTATCTTTTATGGGTGCAAAATCAAAAATTTGTTGAGATAATTCATATACAATCTCATCTTTATTAATGTAATTACGTTTTAAGAGATCAATAGCTACTTCATATGAATTCCCTACGGCTGGTAAATAGGCTATCAGGTTATAGGCTGGGTCTTTAAGGAAACTAGTTAAGTAGCTAAACTTATCAACAGTTGAAATATAAGGTTTATTACCTATTAAACTCTCAAATTTGTCAATGAAAGATGGGAATTGTACCGTGTCCCCTTCAAATGTTGGTACTAGCAAAATGGGTAACTGAGCCCTCAATTCTTGTGACTCAGGATTTAGCATACCACTTAAATTTTGTTGAAGGTTAGCTCTACTTTGATTAAAATCAGAATTAGGTTTATTTGGTGTTAAGTCAGTCAAACGAGACCGTAGTCTCCTTATTTGCTGTTCAATTGAGATTACCTGAACATCATTATCAGCGTAAAGGTCTATCAATTGTTCTTCAGCCATTTCGGATTCAACTAACTCTGAAATACTCTCATCAATGGCTATTATTTCCTTCTTTTTAGTTTCCAATTTAAGAATTACACACTCTAAATCTTCCTTACCTGGTTGTGTAATATTGTTAAAAGTGTTCTTGGCCTTTGTAACAGCACCCAACTTTGCCCCCCTTTTCTTTTTTAACTTTTTCAATTCCGCACTGTCCATGTTTAAGTCAAAATTGTTTAACTGGGGATCGTAATGAAATAGAGGACAAGAAGAAATTACCAGAGAAGAGAGAGCACAGACAAAACAGTCAAGTTTAAATTTGGTTTAATTCCCCCCAAGTACTTATGTGTCACTCAGGTCTAAGCTTATAAGAGAATGAGACTCCTTAAATGTAAATGTTTCCTAGTTAGGCCCTAGGTTGTAGACCTAATTAGGCTTGATTAGGTTAGGCTTAGGCTAGACCATTTAGCCTAATTCTGCAATTTTTGTTAAGTAAGGTTAAGGTTTGTTTATTCCCCACACACGGACCACCAATGTGAAAAATGCTCTGTATGAATTGGTCCACAATTAACCCACCCCTTATATCTCCAGTCTAACTATAGAGTAGATCAAGTCTAGCCTAGAGGGGTCAGCCTAGAGATTCCGGAAATGGTCCAGAGCGGGCAGATAAATTGAGGTCCACAGTAGGATTCCTCACCAAACTAGGTTAGGGCAATCTACCTTTACCTTTGTTAAGCTATGAGTTGATGCTGGGTCTTAGGCCCCAATGTAGGCCTAAGTTGTCTGACCCAGCTTAATTTAATGAATCTACGTAAAACTGGGTTAAAAACACAATTAGTCACTTACTGCTAGTTATTAGAGAGTCCCTTCTTCCGTCCTGGTTTAATTGTTAAGAGCGTACTTGCTGGTGGGGATCTTTTTCGTTGTCTGTTCTTGTCCCTTCCCCAGTTCCGTCCTCTCGCCCCGTTCCTCGTTTTCGTTCTCCTCTGTTCTCCTTTTCGCGGGGCTTTTTTTTCCACCAGCGTCGTCTTGGTTTTTTCCTCGGTTGGTTGATCGGTAATGTATATCTATTACCGAGCACGCTCTTGTCACACAGTATATAAATACTAGTGTGGAGAATAACTCTGGTGAGCAACCAATTGGTTTCATCCACCCAGTTATTGACATAAAAGGAATTTAATAATTGTTAGATTAACTACCTACCTACTCAGTGAACCATTTTCGTTACCTCCCAACTACCCACTCATCAGTTTTCCATAAATACCATCTCCCACATAAATTAATGGTTTGTTGTTGATAACATTTTCAATTTCTATCAGAATAGTCGTGCGTTCAAAAAGTTGTTGATGTTTGGTCCCAATAGTCTTTTTAAGGCAATTCTTTACAGTCTGAATGTTTCTTTCCCAAATGGATAAAAGCCTCTGCTGTCAGATCTTCTACTGTGTCGAGACATATGGCACTTGTTGCAGCACATGTGAAGAGTACAATGTACACCTTGTATTCCTTTGAATCCATTTTGTCTCCAAGACTCACATTCACCACTCCACTGTAGTCAATATCCGTGGTTTCAAATGGCTGAGTAAGTGTTACTCGTTCCACAGGTAGGTCTGGTGGCTTGGGGTCTTAAAGGGTCATGAATGGATACGTTTGCAAGGAATGCATGTGTTTAAAAATTTCTTTGTTTCAGTTCTACTATTTGGTAGCCAGTAAGTTTTTCTCATCTCTGTCAGGGTTTGTGGGACTCTCATGTGGTGTATTTTGTTGTGGGTATCCTTAATGATGAGATTTGCGAAGTGATTCCTCCTTGGAAGAAGAACTGGGTGCTTAGAGTTGTAAGTCAGAGTTGACTTGTTGAGTCTTCCTTTACACCTTATTAGACCCTCTGTATCTAGGTACAGATTTAGATATATTGACAAGTGAAGGAATGCCTTTGTTTAATGTTTTACTGGACCTAAGATACTTCCGCTCCTTGTCACATTCTGAAGCTTGTTTGTGTTTGAGCCAGTATTTTGTCGCAGTTTCTGTTAGGTTAGAAAAGGCCTTCTGAGGACTGTTTAAGAAGGTAGCTATTGACAAATTTGCAGCAATAGACTGTAATTCTCAAGAGTTTGTTGAGGTCTGAACAATGTTTATTGTCAAAAATAGGTTTGTCCTCAATAATCTTTTGAGTTGTTTTAGAGTTGAGTATTAGGTTAACTACTTCGGCTGGCCAAAGATCCTAGCATGTTAGCAATTCAGGCCCTTCATACCAAACTTTGTTTGCTTTCAACAGTTTGTAAGAGAGCTCTCTTGTAAAAAAGTCTGCAAGATTCTGTTTTGTTTGCATGTACCTACATTTGATACCAAGGGATTTGTTTGCAGTTTTCACAAATATGTTTTTGTAAGAAGTTGTATCTGTGTTTGCCACCCATGTGAGACAAATGTGACTGTCCATAAGTAAATGTCTGTTATGTCAACTTCTTTATAGACTTGAGAGGGAAAGTCTGCTGTCTTCACTCCCAGTGAGACAGCCAATAATTCAAGTTGTGGTACAGTTTTCTTTTGGCTTAAGGGTGCCACTTTTGCCTTTGAATAAACCAAGTTACTTTCATTTTCACTTGTTAAGTAGGCACAACACCCATAAGCTTGTGTACTGGCATCTGTGAAAATGTGTAGTGTTTGGGGTTTCAATCTGTAACTAGCACATCTTGGTACATAGATATTTTGAACTTTGTTTAAGTCTGTAGCCAATTTTTTCCAATGAAATTGGTCTTCCACTGAAAGTGGTTCATCCCAATCAATTTTCTGTTTCCATAAATCCTGCAAAAGGATTTTGGATCTTATTGTTGCTGTTAAATATAATCCAATGGGGTCAAAAATTCTGGATGATTCTGAAAGGACTCGTCTTTTTGTATTGGCATTTGGATTTAAATTATAACTCTTTGTGCAAAGAGTGTCATTGTGTTCGGAATGCTGTTTTAAAAACCAAAGCATTCCAAGTGTTTTTGTGTAATTGTTAGGTTCAATGTTCCCTTTGTTGTCTTTTATTATCTGTTCATTTAATTTAGGAGAATTAGAAACCCACTCTCTCAGTCCAAAATTTCCTTGCTTCATTATGGGTTGTGACATTTTGTAAATTTCAAGCAATTCCTCTTCAGTTACAGTAGAACCAATGAGCAGAGCCGCCGAGAGGGCGGGGAAGCCGGGATAAATCCCCGCTTCCCGGACCTCTAGGGGGCCCGGAAAGAGGGGGGATAAAATCTAAAAATATTAATAAAGCAATTGATTAAATAACAGAGAGGACATATAATTAATGAACATACATTTTATAGAGATTATCATAGTCAAATTGAACCAGATAAAATATCTGCGGTCCACCAATACCCAAGACCGACTGACAGATCTGGGAACCATTGTAATTGAAAGCCAGTTCGCCCGTACTTTAAATTTCATCAGAATCATTTACCACTTTGTTAAAAAGAAAGCAAAGAAAGTACACTTCTAATTATGAAAATCTTGCAGTAAACAATTGCCTTGCCGGCATGGACTGGTACTGCATTTGTAAATTCTATGGTGATAGAATTAATATAATTGATTCGAAAAATAAAATGGTCATTTTCTTCTGAGTTGTTCATTCATACTGTATGTTTTGAATATTGACTTGGACATATAATCATTTTGCTTGTTATGTACACAAAAAACATTCATAATAAAACACTGAGTAAACAGGAGGGTCCATATACAAATCCTTCCCCGGGGCCCGGGCAGCTCTCGTCGGCCGTGCCAATGAGGTTATCTACGTACGTAAAAGTTTTCTTTTAAAAACTGAACTGTTAACCCTTTCTGAACAACTCGCGTCACGTTGGTTCTTTCATAATGACATCATCAACTCCCAGTCCATACTTCGAATATCAAACAAGAAACTTTGCAGCGCACTACGATAAATATTTGCTTCTAAATAACCAACATTAGTCATGACGAACGCATACTTGTCATCGAAGCGTGTCACGGGAGGAACCATGACGAACGCGTACTCGTAATCGTAGTGAAGGGGTTAAGTTCTCTTGAAATAAGTTTAGGTGGTTTTTAATTGTTGAAGCAAAAATACTTGGAGAACAATTTGCTCCAAAAATAATTACTTTAAATCTGTAGGTTTTGAAACCTTTGTTAATGCCATGTGGCTCATTAAAAAGATCACGTGTTGTTCTGTGATTTTATTGCATATACCTATATATATATATATATATATATACACACACACACACACACACACACATATATATATATATATATTATATATATATATATATATATATATATATAATATTATAATATTATATATATATATTGTTGTGACGGCAAATTTGTGTGCCGAAATCTCATATCAAAATGTAATAGTCCGGTTGCACGCGGTGGGAACCCTACATTGTTTGTTATAAAGCAAATCTTGACATATTTTGAAAACTTATACCACCCCATTCAAGAATCCATCGGGTGTACACCTGACCCCCACTTGGCTTTTTCAATATGGCCGGCGAAACTGAAAATCCCATATCCTGGTCAATACGTGATGGATTTTGATGATCTTCGTGTCATTTCTAGGGATTTTTATGATGATGAGTCGATCTGGAGGGTTTGCAGGTACTTTGGGAGTCGTTTTGACCCACATTCGTCAATACTCAAGGTCATTGGAGGTCAAACGCCCCCCGAAATAAGGAATATCCCATATCCCGGGCAGTCGTGGAGATATTTTGATGATCTTACTGTTGTTTTTATGGTTTTGGGCGAGACTAAGTAGTTCTACAGGCACATGATAACAGTAGGATATCATTTTGCAACTCCATGGGTCAAGTCAAGGTCATTTGAGGTTAAAGTTTGGCCTTGAAATATGATAATGCCACAGTTGACATCACTGTATTTGCTTTATTTCAGTGACATTTCTACAATCTAGCTAACTGCTGAGCACTTAACATCTTTTCTGCAGATAAAACCAGATCACAATGCTTAAATGATATAACCCACATTATATGGATATGGATATTCGGATATAAACCACAATTTATGCTGAAGTGCAGGGCACATGCATTCTATGGAAGGTTGCAAAGCTACAAGATATGACCTCGTAAGCAAAACAAAGCTCACACCTAGCTGGGGGATTGGCATTGACAACTTTGATGCAGTTATTCACATTAGGTAACCATTTATTGGGGGCAAATATCAAAAGACATGGTTGTGTCAGGATCGTCAGGATCATCAGTCTGCTCTTCGTTTGCGTTTTGGGTCAATGGATTGTTGCAATCCAAGCCGCTGCCACATGCACAGAACATTGTGCAAGGGATTCCGCGTCCCATGCAGCCACAGCGACTCCCCCTGCATGCTGATTGTGATTCACACCCACATCTGATTAGCTTCAGAACTTGATGTGGTGCTAAGCACACTCCTTCACCAACTGTTTTTGGGATGAGAACTCTGTTTCGTCTCTCTCCCACCCATAATGCACAGGATCAAGTGGTGGTGGGTCACACTTTAGTGCATCGAGCCAGTTCGCCACAGTGTAGTGGACTCTGAGCACATTTTGATGGAAAGCTTCAGTTGTTGGTGGTAGAGAACATAGTTTGGGTGCAGCAGTTCCCGACTTCCCTGTCTTCTGAGCCCATACTCGCTGACGACACTCAATAAGAGATGAGGATTTCTTATCCCCATAGCATGCAACAATGAACGCTGTTGCCTCTTTCTCGATATGGTCAAAACATGCATCAAGGGATCCCAGCTTGTCCAGCTTCCGACCCTTCTTGGCTGTGGCAATGGCAGTGGCTTTGCCGATGCCATGTATTGCTGCAACTGTGTCACAACCACTCAAAGCGTGTAGTTTGAGGATTTGTGGGATGATGTCTTTGTGCTGGGTTACAGTTGCTCGGATGTCCACTGATTTTCTGCCACGCACTGGAGACTCCATAATCATGGGACAGCCTAGTTTCTTAAATTCATAGAAGTGAGTCAGCATGGCAAACACGTCTGTGTCATCACAAATGATGGAGATGCGGGAATCAGAATCTTTCTCAGCTTGTGCGATAGCGTGTTGTGTTATTATCACGTCAGCCTCTTCATGAGATGATGAGAGCTCCAATGCTGCTCGACTCCTGCCTCGCACAATGGAAATCGGTATGGTCTGCCATCCTGCAAGCACTAGCTCATGGTCTTGGGTTACAGTTGCGAGATACTCACTATCAGCAAGGATTTGCTCAGAAAGCAGCCTGTTTAGTTGCTCCTTGTTCGCGGTGCACGTGAGAACAGCGTCTCTTGTAGGCAATGGGGTGTTGATGTCCAGCTTGTGAACTTTGCTGCTCTTGCTTCTCATTGCCCGAGTGCTTGATTTCGGAGAGAAATCATAGTAGCGAAGAAAAGCTAGTACTACAGATGCATGAGAAAGATGTTTCGGTAGCCATACTTTGAAGGTTTGGATAAATGTAGCAACTGTGCCACTAGCAGGCCAGTCGACTGTCCACAAAACAGCTGATACATCCATGATAACAACTGTTGGTCGACCCCATGTTCGAGAGGATGTTTCCACTCCCAAGTTCTGCTTCAATGCGGACTTAGCTGCAGTTCTCATTAAGCCATCTGGTTGGAACAGTGCGGGTGGGTATGCCGCAAGCTCTATCAACACATCTTTCTAATTTGTTTTTTTATCACCAAGCTTATCGGTCATAAACCTAGATGCTGGAATGCGGTATTGCACCGGATCTTTGATGTCATATTTCGCGGGTAATATACACTCACTGACTTTCAAACAAAAGAGACAGTGGTTTTTAGGGTCATATACTGGGCCTTCACTGAGAACAGCACTACGTAGTCTTTTTGACTCCACTGTAGGGGTATCACATTCTCTCTTTTTCATGAATGCTGATAAATTCCGCTTGGACACAAGTGGAAACAGTTCTTGTGACAACAAAGGATTTTTGTTCCATCTTCCAAGAGAGGCTCTAGTCTCGCTCGAACATCTGGCTGCCCTCTGATGTCGCTGCTCTCTATGATTTTCTGAATCCTCCCACAATTTGAAAGACCTTTCTGACCTCCAAGACAGCTACACAGGAAATCCTTGAAGAAACATTCGTCTGCAGCTTTTGTAGAATCTGAAAAATAAGAATTTTGTTTATCCATTCTTCAGAGTACAAATCGCATTGAAATAATTTATCCTCAGCAAATGAAAACTAAACAATGCTCACCTGGTATATTCTCCATATTCAGCAGTCAAAAAACAATTTTGGAATCAGCACAACCAAGACGTCATCAAACCACCAGGTGGGCAGCACCATCAGCAATAATCTCAACAACCTGACAAAATAAGAGGAATAATTAGACATATTGGAATTCACCTTACCATGGGGAAAATAATCCCTGATTTAATTTTAAACCCTATAGAACTACTCAGTCTCGCCCAAAACCATAAAAACGACAGTAAGATCACCAAAATATCTCCACGACTGCCCGGGATGTGGGATATTCCTTATTTCGGGGGGCGTTTGACCTCCAATGACCTTGAGTATTGACGAATGTAGGTCAAAACGACTCCCAAAGTATCTGCAAACCCTCCAGATCGACTCATCATCCTAAGAACCCCTAGAAATGACACCAAGATCATCAAAATCCATCAAGTATTGACCAGGATATGGGATTTTTCAGTTTCGCCGGCCATATATTGAAAAAGCCAAGCGGGGGTCAGGTGTACAGTCTAGGGTGGATCACTTTTCACTTTTTTTTAAAAATTATAGCTGGTCAAAGTTTTTCCCATGATTTGTTCAGTGGAAGTACACTGACACCATTTTTACCAAAGTCGATCAATATTTAGGGGTCGCGCATCGACCTTGAAAATTTCAATCTTGGAAATTTGGCCAAATTGACAATTTTTTACTGAATAAAGATAAATCATCAAATGACCATATTTTCTGAATCCTCTCAGTGAAAGAAATCCTCTCAGATACTTACCAAGTTGATTGGACAAGTGGTTTAGAAGTTACACTCACCTAGAAATAACATTAAAATTTAAAATACCATATTTGTCCCCCGTTATGGACGTAATCATAGCATCAGTAGCTGGCGCATCCTAAAATCCCAATTACACACACACGCTATGTCTATGACCAATATTTTTACTAACACAGTTTGCTTTTTACAGATCAACTGTGTCAATTGATTCTTGTTTGATAAGTCTAGACTTTAGTACAATGGATAAACTGTAACAACCAGGAGTGGGAAGACTGAAAGTTACTTATTCTGGAAAAGAGAAAGCAGCAACAACAGCACCACCTTCTCTAAGGTCAGCCACGGACGTCTTCTTAATTGGTCAGCCATCTTCCTCGATCGGTGGTGCCAAATTGCCAACCACCCATCAAGTTCTCCAGTACTTCTTCTATGCCAAGCAGGAAACTACTGACAGGAAGGCCGCCGTAAAAGACACGGTGGCCAATGTTCTGGCATTTTGGAACATGGCACGTATAAAGACGATCACGAGGCGTAACTGCGAAAGAAAACTGGAGTTACTGTGGGAAGAGTGGCGCTCGCTGCAGAAGAGCAAGATGAGAGACAGTGACGCGGGAAAAGGCAGGGAGAAGTTTTCAGAAAATCTGAACAAGCTCTGGGACATCGGAGCTCCCGATGCTATTGAAGAGATACAGAAAAGTCGACTGCTCTCAGACAACAACAAACAAGAAGATATTAAATTTTATGAGGATCAACGGGGCCTGCGCCAGGCAACAATGAGTGGGAATGATAAAGTGTTCGTTGTCAAGAGAAACCGGCAACTCTCAAGACAACAATCTCGTGATGAGCCAGGCACCTCAAAAACGAAATTAGGAACCGAAGCTGAGAGAGACGATGAATCTATAGAAAGCAGATCATCGAGCAACTCCGAATCACAGCTAGAACCACCATACCGACAGCCGAGAGAATCAACTGTATCAATCAGCCTTCCTCACCGCATCCTCAATGCACCGGCTGTTATTGAAGTGGCTGATCGCTTCCGGATGTCCAATAATCAGGTGTGTATATATCAGTAATGATCTTTCCTTGACAAAGATATAATAGACGTAACGACGGAAAATTTAGTGATTATTTTGTCACATAAAAACCATACGCATCCTTGTCAATTTCCTTTCAATTTCGCACATAGGTGGCAAGTGTCGTGGCGGCAGTCCTACGTTCGGCAGATCCGCCCGCAGACCTGGACAAATTCAGTATCTCGAAGGACACGTCTCGCCGTGGAAGAGTGGCACATCGTTGTGAAGTGTCGACAGCTGTGCAGAAATCCTTCGTATCTCCGAGGCATGCTGTCGTCCACTGGGACGGTAAAGTAATCAAGGTCAGTTTTGCCCTCACCGTGGACGACAGTGAATTAACATGTTCCAGTGACGACAGTGGATTGACATATTCCAGTGGACGATAATGGATTGGCATGTATGACATACGTTTCAGGACTCTCTTGGATCATTGGAGCACCGCCAGGCGATTCTCATCTCCGGAGCTCCCCAATGCACAGAAGGAAAGTTGCTGGCCGTTCCGACTGTTGCTGACGGCACCGGTCTGTCCCAGGCCCAGGCGACCTTTCGTGCTCTCAAAGACTGGGGATGCGAGAACAACGTGATTGGACTGTGCTTCGACACAACTTCCTCCAATACGGGGAGGGTGCAGGGTGCGGTGGTCCGGCTGGAGAACATGCTTGGTAAACCGCTCTTCCAGCTGGGCTGTCGCCATCACGTTATGGAGCTCATCGTGGGGGCAGTGGTCATCACCGCGTTTGGAAGAACCACAGCACCAACTGAACCTTTGTTCCAGTATCTGAGGAGAAGGTGAATTTCAAGTCTAAGGCGCATTTGTTTTCTCCAATGATTTTTTGCCTTCAGAGCAATTGAGATATCAGCGTCCTTCTACTAATGATGTTAATAGCAGTCGAAAAGGGAAACTTCAGTCGTTTTCATGCAATATTTTCATAACTCCCCTTTCAGGTGGGACAAGCTCGACCTCTCGACTTATCGCGAGCTGGAGATCGAGCATTTGGCGGAGGTGACGTGGCTGATGGAGCTCCGAGATGAGGCAGTCAAGTTCCTCGGCACCGCTTCTGGTCTTGTCAGAGAAGACTACCGAGAAGTGGCGGAGATTACACTCCTGGTACTCGGGGCCCAGCCACGTCGTGGCACACACTTCATGCGCCCAGGAGCCTACCATCATGCGAGGTGGATGGCCAAGGTTGGTATTTTGAATTAGAAGTTAAATATTGTATTGCCTTCTGCAAACAGCCATTTGAAGTCCCTACCAGAAAAAAATAAGATAAATAATTTACCATTAAACAAACTTATATGGAGTGGTATCGGTATTTATACATCACAGTGCGTATTCGTTTCAGATCATCTACTACACGAAGCTCCTGATGTTCAGCGGTCAGCTGGAGTTCGACGACGAGCTGGTACAGAAACTTCAGAGAGTGGTACTATTTACTGCACTCCTCTACGCACCTGCCTGGCTGGCGGCTCCTGTCGCAGCTGATGCCCCGCTGAATGACCTTGTGTTGTACCAGCGTCTTCTGCAGTACAGGGCTGTGGATCGCGAGATTGCAGAGGCTTCACTGGCAGTGATCAGGCGGCACTTGTGGTATCTGAGGCCTCAGACCGTCGTTTTCGCCCCTGCAGTGACAAAGTGGAAGACACTGTGAAGCACGAGATGGCAAAGAAGCTGTGCCGCCTCGCTGTGCCCGAGGACTTCACGTATGACAACGTCTCGGTTGATGACACGACGCGCCTTCCGGACCTGATCGATGAGTCATCGTGGTTCGTGTTCACAGGCCTGCAGGTGTGCGCGTCTACGTGGCTCACTCTGCCGGTGAATAAGTGGGATCAAGATAAGAACTACTGTGATCTGAAGAATGTCATCTCGCATCTGAAAGTTACCAACGACGTGGCAGAGAGAGGGATAAAACTGATAGAAGATTACGCGAACACTGTCACAAAAGACGAGTCACAGCTGCAGGGTCTTCTTCAGCTCGTGGAAAAGAGCCGGAAAGAACTCGGTGACTTCAAGAAGTCGTCACTTGCCAAGATGACGTAGCGCAGAGGGAAAGGGAGTTAGCAGAGAGAGTATGGCGCACGCCTTAAGATGACGTGTGTTCTAACCACGATTCATACAGTTTTTGAACCTAGTTAGGGCACCGGAGTAAGTGCCTTTAGTGATATCGTAAACCGTTTTAATACAAAATACATTTGATCTTTCCTTATTCGTTTTATCTTATCGTAAAAAGCAGACAATGGCAGACAGCATATGGAGGTACGGGGACAAATACGGTATTTTAAATTGTAATGCTATCTCAAGGTGAGCATAACTTCTAAACCACTTGTCCTATCAACTTGGTAAGTATCTGAGAGGATTTCTTTCACTGAGAGGATTCAGAAAATATGGTCATTTGATGATTTATCTTTATTCAGTAAAAAATTGTCAATTTGGCCAAATTTCCAAAATTGAAATTTTCAAGGTCGATGCGCGACCCCTAAATATTGATCGATTTTGGTAAAAATGGTGTCAGTGTACTTCCACTGAACCAACTCATGGGAAAAACTTTGACCAGCTATAATTTTAAAAAAAAAGTGAAAAGTGATCCACCCTAGACTGTACACCCAATGGATTCATCAAATATGTAAAAATTTGCTTTATAACAAACAATGCAGGGTTACAGTAAAATCAGGGTCTGTGCTACCGGCCTATAAATAAAAAGGGTAGAAAGAAAGAGTGAAGTGATTTTTAAATTGATTTAATTTCGCGTGGAAATTTAAATCTTTTAAAATGAACACCGACCAAAGTAAAGAGTGCCGGTACCCTGAGTATAGCCGAAGGCTGAGTGTGTAATCAGAGAAGAGAACTTATTGTTTGACAGTCTCGGGTAGATTTATGGTCGAGTTCAAAGGGAAAATATAGCTTAACAAGGGTCCGTTTCATTTTGAACCTTGTAAAGTTTCGGTTTGTTTATTCTTGGTTTCGTCTGAGGAAAACCCTCGAGCGAAAATTTAAAATTTTGTTTTAAATTTTCAAATTTTAATTTGAAAATTTCTTTAAGAAAGGCGGAGCGTAGAATTTAACGAAGTTGAGATTAGAGCCAATAGAAGATCAGTAATTTTTGTACGAATGATGTTATGTAATGAAAATGATTTTGATAGGCCCTTTAGACACTAAAGGGAGGAGTTCTTGTAATTCTGAGGTGTAACTTAGAGTTATAAGGCAGTTGTAGTTCGGCCCTGTAAAGATAAAGTGGCTTATAAAGAATGAATCTTTAAGTTCTGTGACATGATTGAAAATTTCTAAGTTGAGTTAAAAGTGTTTCACGTTGTACTTAAAATTTGAATTGCCTTTGTTTTGTGCGAACTTAGTTGGAAAAGCTTAATGAATGTTAGCTGAGAGACAAAGAATTTTGTGAAATTTCGTTTAATTTAATTTTGTTCAAATTAAATGTTAAACTGTAAGTTTGCGACATATTAGGTTTCCTCAGGGAAAAGTCAATATCTTGTGAAGTTGGTTCCCGTGGAAACCCGGGAAGTTAGTGCATTACCATTCAGTTATTGTGAGAAGTAATCTAATTTATTTGACGGATTTTCTTCCTAAACAAATATGTGGAACTCGCGCAGAACTGTTGAGAGTAAATTCCTCAAATTTTTGTAAGTAAACTATTTCGTAAACTGCTTCTTAGATTACGAAATTTGAATTTAGTGCCGTTTCTAAAGTTACACACAAATGAAAAACCCCTCTGTATAAATGGTTTTTTTGAGACTTAAATACTTGCAAACATTCTCTTTAAATTAAGAATTTGATTTTTTAAACAAAATTTGTAATCGCACATCCGCATATTTCTTTCAATTTATGTCTTAATTGGAGTGAAATTAAATAAACTTTATAAGAGGAAGTGTGTCGTTTCTATGCTACCTTACAATAGGCCTCTCTTGTAAGATGAGGGTAAATTAACATTGAAAGTTTGAAATTCAAAGTGGGCTTCAAGTAAGCCGAGGGGAACTACGCGTATAAAATTGAAAGGCCATCCGAGTGGATAGGCAGTCATCCTGAAATAAACGAACCATGCGCGTACGAAATAAGTCAATCGGAAAAGGGTGTGCACCACATAAATGAAGAAATGAAGGGGTTGCTCACAACATAAATGGTGTCAGAGAAGTGGGATCTTATTGCAAGGTATTAGTAGCACGAGTGTGACTTTTGGTAATTATTCGTTTTAAGTCCTTTCTGGACCAAAAGACATTTTTCTGGTGTTTTTTGGTGTGATTTGTTCAAATCTTAACTTCGTTTCTTTGGAAAATGAGCCGTTTTTGATAAATTTTCAAAGAAATTCCAAAGAAATGGAGGCTAAATTTAAACAAAAAACACCAAAAAACACCAGAAAAATATGTTTTACCTAACCTAACCTAACCTAGCCTCACCTAACCTAACTGTGACTGGTAAAGAAAACTTCAGCAGCGTCTTCTTTTTTATAAATATCTTGTATTAATTGATAGTAACCCAAATCACAACCTTCACAAGCCATAGCGAAAAGCGAACTGAAGGAGCATTTTGAAATGAGTATGCATTATGGGAGATTGAAAATGCACGTCTCTGATTGGTCGGATAAGGTCACATGAAACAAAAATCAGATTTAATTGGCTGATTTGACCTATGTTTCCAAATGTCGCCGTGAGATGTCTCCCCATAAAACCTGGAGAAGGACGGAGAGCGGCAAAATTTTAACCGAGGGAAGAGATAAACACTGGGTCAATGGCCTATAATGGCTGGTTATTGACGTCTAGATTTTTTTTTTTCGTAAAAAATAATTATTACATTTCCTTGATTTTTATCAGTTTCCCTGAGGTTTCAAGATGACCTGAATACAAATTTATATGTTAAATTGTCATAGAATGTTTCCATCGAAAACGAAGGGAGCACTAAAACGAATATTAACCTGACTTTTTGTTAAAATAAATTTGCGTGACAGAGCAAAGCACTAACGTAGAAAAAATTGGGAACAGTGAAAAGTATCTCTAACAGTGGTAAACGGTTTTAAAATAAATAAACAAACAAATAAGCTACGCGATGTCGGTAAAGAGCGTGGATAGAAGGAATGGGGAAGACAGTGCAAGTGACATTAGTGATTCTGAACCAACGAACTTAAACGAAATGAGTACAGAAAGTTTGGAAAATTTAAGAAAGATAAATTTTTCCAACATTAATCGGTTACTAAAGGAATGCACGGAATTAGAGGAAGAAATAAACCGAAGAGGGTCAAAACCGGAAGGCCTTGCAATGACTACTCCGCAGCTGGAGTATTGGAACAACCGCAGGTCGGGGGTTCGTCCCAGGAGAATCTCTAGTTCCTCCCGTTACAGAAGAGCTTTCGACGCAGGAAAGGGATGGGTGGAGACTAGGTTCATCAGGAGAACAACACCCTTCATCTTATATCCCGAATTTCCCACCGGCAGTAAGGGGTTCTGAGCAAACGACCTTTGGACACACATTGGAAACAAGTTCGCCGACGTTTATGGGCGAACGGGCACAAGAGAACCCAGGAACCAGCCCAAACGCCGTCAGGAAGGAAAAAGGTGAGACACTCAACATATTTGCCACAAGATTATTAAGTTCAGGTAATGCCTTGGTTCAGGCTAATCCTATGAGGAGACATATTAAAGATGACATACTTAAGGACGCGTTGAAGTCCGTTATGCCGGAGTATGCTCGCAATTTCATCAAAGGAAAATCCTTTCGGGAATATTGGATGGAATCAATCAAGTTTTCGGTAAACAACCCAAGCTTAGGACTAAGAGATGAAGATATCCTAAGAGAAGAAACGCCACAAGACAGAAGCTGAAGACTGCAGAAACTGCAAAATCCTCCCACATCCTGGAACTACAACTCACAACATCCAGAAGAAAGAATAGCCATTGCCACGAAGGAGGACAACATCAAGGATGTGCAGGTGAACGTCGGAGACAAGTCTATCAAGAGAGGAGAACCCAGAAGGAAATGTGACACTGGTCACAGGAGGAATAACACAACTCAAGAATGTTACTACAACCCCATGAGAAACCAGAAGCGAAAACAAACCAAGTCAAACGAAGACAGTGACTCCAAAGAGGAAACAGGAAGAAAGTGACCGGAGCCAGTGCAAGACTTGCCAGCAAATGGGACATTGGGAAGAGGCGTGCACTCAAGCAAACATTCAGCAGGATTGGAAGGGGAAGCCTCCCGAATAGCTTCAGAGGAAGTAGCGGCGAGTCGTCGGCTAGGACTGATCACCCTACCAGTATTCGTCGTTCAACAAGCCTCCACAGCGTTGGACAATGGTGGAGCTTCCGTCACCTTGACATAAGCTATGCACAAGAACATCGGGAGCATTCTTTGGACAGTTGCCAACTTCACAGTACACGGTTGCACAGGACCCTCTCATTCATGTAAGGGATTAGAATTAAGTTTGACTATGGGAAGGAGTGTTGAAGAATTCTTTTGTGTCTGTATAATTCCAGAGGCTCCGCAAGATTTGACCATAGGCGTGTTGTTTTGGAGAATATGAAGACGAAACAAAGGTAACTTGGAAAAGAAAAGAGTCGTCACTCTGAACAAAGAGGTAACCAGATCAGGAATGGGAGCGGACAGAATATAGAAGCCAGCATGATTCTGACAAGGAGAGTAAGAATGAAACCCAGGGACGCGGTTCCCGTGGACGTCTATTCTCCGCTGCATGGGATATGCAGTGAGGCTCGAGGATACTTGGAAAAGTTGTCGAGCAGAATCCCAAAGGGAAGTTAAATGATAAGGGCTATGGGGATATGGTTTCCCCTGGACGTCTACTCTCCGCTGCAAGGGATATGCAGTGAGGCTCAACGTGATTTGCAAGTATCACAGAGCGGAAATCTCAACGGGACGTTAACACTTTCCAAGGAGGCGGTAAAGTTACTCTTAAGAATTAAGACTGACGAGTACTACCTTGAAGACAAGACGACAGCGGCATGGTGGTTGAGGCAAAGAGAACGGGAGGTTAGTCGGAACAGCCGTTCGATTCCTCGCCCGAAAAGAAAAAATGGAACAAGTGTCACTGTGAGAAAGAGTCAAAATTCTACAAGTGACTGAAATTGACACACCTCAAGACGCATGTTCACAGATGTCCATCGCTCTCAAAATGAAGAAGACTGACGAAGACCGACGAGGGAAAGACAAGATTAATTACCACCGTCACAGGTAGCGTACCAGGACCACGTGGTCACTAGGAACGAAGAGTGACCCCAGCAGTCCAAAGAGGAGGCGATTAAAAGACAAAAAAGAAATGTGGTGCATCAAGGACAGCATCTCGAAAACTGCCTTCTCAACGAGAAGCGGTCATTTCGAGTTCAGGGGTGTCCCGATTGGGTTGTCCAATAGTCCACCAGTGTTCCAAAGAGTAATGAATTTTATTTTTCGGGAGTAACTGGATAAGGGAGTATGGAGTGACCTGGCTGACCTCATTGTCCTTGGAAGGTCCTTAGAAGATTTCCTACTCAACCTCGGGAAGACAACCAAGTCAGGAGATAATGATCCATCGGAACCGCAGCCGCCGCAGCATCGATGCCTCATGGGACGTCGAGCGACAAGGCGGGGCGGATGGTGCAGGGGACGAGACGGGGGAAGGGTCACCGCCCCTCCTCTCTGCAGATTCGCCCTCGACACCGGAGAAACATCAACACGAGGAAGTGAACCGGAGTGCGATTCCTGCCCACTGGCAGGACTGAGTGGCGGAACAGGAACCGCCGGGCGCTTCCCAACTACTTCCTCCCGGAGAGCTTCGCCCAGGAAATGGAGAAGCATCGACTAGTGGAGGTGAACCGGAGTGCACTTCCTGCCCACTGGCAGGACCGAGTGGCGGACAGGAACCGCCTGGTGCTTCCGAACTACTTCCTGCGGTGAACTTGTGGGAATAGGGTTCCCCGGTCAAAGCAGACAGGCTGCTTTCACAGGGCCACTGTTCGAACGTCCGTATGCTCTTAGGCCCAGACCTCGAGTACACTTCGAAAAAACCGAGAACGATTAAAACTAAATGCGCCAGTGTTAGTGTCCCAACAAAGGGGACAAATAAAAAGAAAGTAGTGAAAATTGTGAATCTAGTGATGATAACCGCCACTAGTTAAGAAAGTTTGCATCGGAGTGCAAAATTAAAGGAGGGGAGGGATGTTGTGACGGCAAATTTGTGTGCCGGAATCTCATATCAAAATGTAAATAAAAAGGGTAGAAAGAGTGAAGTGATTTTGAAATCGATTTAATTTCGCGTGGAAATTTAAATCTTTTAAAATGAACACCGACCAAAGTAAAGAGTGCCGGTACCCTGAGTATAGCCGAAGGCTGAGTGCGTAATCAGAGAAGAGAACTTATTGTTTGACAGTCTCGGGTAGATTTATGGTCGAGTTCAAAGGGAAAATATAGCTTAACAAGGGTCCGTTTCATTTTGAACCTTGTAAAGTTTCGGTTTGTTTATTCTTGGTTTCGTCTGAGGAAAACGCTCGAGCGAAAATTTAAAATTTTTGTTTTAAATTTTAAAATTTCAAATTTAAATTTTCAAATTTTCAAATTTTAATTTGAAAATTTCTTTATGAAAGGCGGAGCGTAGAATTTAACGAAGTTGAGATTAGAGCCAATAGAAGATCAGTAATTTTTGTACGAATGATGTTATGTAATGAAAATGATTTTGATAGGCCCTTTAGACACTAAAGGGAGGAGTTCTTGTAATTCTGAGGTGTAACTTAGAGTTATACGGCAGTTGTAGTTCGGCCCTGTAAAGATAAAGTGGCTTATAAAGAATGAATCTTTAGGTTCTGTGGCATGATTGAAAATTTCTAAGTTGAGTTAAAAGTGTTTTACGTTGTACTTAAAATTTGAATTGCCTTTGTTTTGTGCGAACTTAGTTGGAAAAGCTTAATGAATGTTAGCTGAGAGACAAAGAATTTTGTGAAATTTCGTTTAATTTAATTTTGTTCAAATTAAATGTTAAACTGTAAGTTTGCGACATATTAGGTTTCCTCAGGGAAGAGTCAATATCTTGTGTTGAAGTTGGTTCCCGTGGAAACCCGGGAAGTTAGTGCATGACCATTCAGTTATTGTGAGAAGTAATCTAATTTATTTGACGGACTCTTTTCCTAGACAAATCTGCGGAACTCGCGCAGAACTGTTGAGAGTAAATTTCTCAAATTTTTGTAAGTAAACTATTTTGTAAACTGCTTCTTAGATTACGAAATTTGAATTTAGTGCCGTTTCTAAAGTTACACGCAAATAAAAAAAACCTCTGTATAAATGGTTTTTTTTAGACTTAAATACTTGCAAACATTTTCTTTAAATTAAGAATTTGAGTTTTTAAACAAAATTTGTAATCGCACATCCGCATATTTCTTTCAATTTATGTCTTAATTGGAGTGAAATTAAATAAACTTTATAAGAGGGAGTGTGTCGTTTCTATGCTACCTTGGAATAGGCCTCTCTTTTAAGCTGAGGGTAAATTAACATTGAAAGTTTGAAATTCAAAGTGGGCTTCAAGTAAGCCGAGGGGAACTACGCGTATAAAATTGAAAGGCCATCCGAGTGGATAGGCAGTCATCCTGAAATAAACGAACCACGCGCGTACGAAATAAGTCAATCGGAAAAGGGTGTGCACCACATAAATGAAGGGGTTGCGCACAACAGTATATATATATTAGTGGTGGACCGGATATCCGCATCCGCATATGCGGATATCCGCATTATTTTTAACATCCGCATCCACACCCGCACTTGACTGCGGATGTTATGCGGATATTACCTCTAATAAATTATGCAATTTACAATTAAATTAGCTTATAAAGTAGCTTATAAGGCCAAGTCTGCACATTTCATGTAAAGTATTAATTAGTAATGAACAAACAAATATATAAACCTCAAAATATAAATACGTGATAACACAGAAAATTGAATGAAACTTGTTTCATTGAATTTTCTGTGGCTGAAACTCTTGAGAAAGTTATTATTTTTATCATAATGAAAACATTAATATGAATTTTAATTCTTATGCATTGCCTGCCATAATATTATCACGAAATTGAAAAATTAAGTCATATATTCATAATTCTGTATTATATTGATAGCAGTGATCTCGGTCTCGGTCTCGGTCTCGAGACCGATCTCGAGACCCAATTTGCAGATCTCGATCTCGATCTCGGTCTCCGCTATTTAGATCTCGGTCTCGATCTCGGTCTCGACAGACGCGGTCTCGGTTTTTCTACCCGAGACCTTTCGAGACCTCTCGAGACCGTAATGAAAAATACATGTTATTGGCATACTCATGATGGTGGCTTGGTTGAACAGACACAATTCAGAATGTTTATGAAAGTTTGTAAAAGTAAGGGACTCTAGGTATTCACTAATCAGTCAACCTGTTTTGAGTTGCCACGTTTGTCTTGCGGGGATGTGTGGGTCTGGATTTGTTAGGTTAGCGCTACAAAAAATTTGCCCCCCCCCCGCCAGATTAATTTTATTGAAAATGGAAACACTAAATAGAGAATTATATATATATATAAGTATATATAGTATATATTATAAGGCCACTTAGTGTTGCCAAACGGCGTGTCAACCTTGAACCGCAGGGAACAGTTGCGGCGGTACCTCTTAGAGATCGATGAATCTCATATTTTAGACAACTGCTTTCCAATAAAGTTTTGGCACCAGAAAAGGGATAAATTCCCATCACTGGCCAATATTGCTATGACTGTTTTAACAGTGCCTGCTTCTAGTGCTCCAATTGAGCGTGTATTTAGCCATGGAGGCATAATAATGAGGCCCCACAGAAGTCGAACTTCAGCAGATCTTCTGAGCATGCTGATGTTCCTTAAGTGTAATGAGCACCTATCATGCTTTAAATAAATGCACAAGTCAAACTGGGTAGTGGGTACGTTCATTAAACCTTCTGTAACAGATAGAAATGAAGTAAATAAATAAAAAGTACGTATATATATATATATATATATATATATATATATATGTTAAACACAGACCGTGCATGGAACAAGGAACTCTTCTGGGAAAATTAAATCCACTATAGTCCGAATAAGTAATGGTAAATGACAAATACCATAGTTTTTCTTTTTCATGATGCTAGCCCGACGTGGGCAACGGGTCTCTCGCAAAGAGATCCCATAAATATAGCTTCCCTCACCAGCTATCTGCAAAGCAGACAGGATCCAGCTTTGGGACATGGACCTAGGGTTTAAAGCAAGCCTAGTCCCTACATTCAGAACCTCTATATAAGTAAAAGACTCGTTGCATTCACGTCGGATTGAATAAACAAAGAAAAAGGGGTAACTATTGTATTTTTAGCCAAAAAAAACCAAAACTTAAACCTCAACCGGGACATTGAGCGTCCACTTTTCAAGGCACGTAACACGTCCGTTTAATATACACAAACTCAGAATGGTCCCCTGAGAAATTTATATGTTAAACACAGACCGTGCATGGAACAAGGAATTCTTCTGGGAAAATTAAATCCACTATAGTCCGAATAAGCAATGGTAAATGACAAATACCATAGTTTTTTTTTTCATGATGCTAGCCCGACGTGGGCAACGGGTCTCTCGCAAAGAGATCCCATAAATATAGCTTCCCTCACCAGCTATCTGCAAAGCAGACAGGATCCAGCTTTAGGACATGGACCTAGGGTTTAAAGCAAGCCTAGTCCCTACATTCAGAACCTCTATATAAGTAAAAGACTCGTTGCATTCACGTCGGATTGAATAAACAAAGAAAAAGGGGTAACTATTGTATTTTTAGCCAAAAAAAAAACCAAAACTTAAACCTCAACCGGGACATTGAGCGTCCACTTTTCAAGGCACGTAACACGTCCGCTAGCATCATGAAAAAGAAAAACTATGGTATTTGTCATTTACCATTACTTATTCGGACTATAGTGGATTTAATTTTCCCAGAAGAGTTCCTTGTTCCATGCACGGTCTGTGTTTAACATATAAATTTCTCAGGGGACCATTCTGAGTTTGTGTATATATATATATATATATATATATATATATTATATATATATATATATATATATATATATATATATACATTCAACTGCAAAGAACACGCAGTATAAATAACGTAAAGAACGACGCTTGTATAGGAGATATTCCGCGCAAGACGAGAAAGAGAAAACAACAAATGAAAAAATGAAGTACCACCTGGGAATCGAACCCGGGATCTTCCGATTGCCGCGTCTGACCGGCAATCGGAAGATCCCGGGTTCGATTCCCAGGTGGTACTTCATTTTTTCATTTGTTGTTTTCTCTTTCTCGTCTTGCGCGGAATATCTCCTATACAAGCGTCGTTCTTTACGTTATTTATACTGCGTGTTCTTTGCAGTTGAATGTATATAATGTTACGGCAAGCGGGAGGTGCCCCCTTGGGGCATTGGTTTCTGCGAGTATGTAGAGGAATTACGGCATTTGGAAGAGTGAAGTCCATGGTGTAGTGGTTATCGCGTCTGACCGGCAATCGGAAGATCCCGGGTTCGATTCCCAGGTGGTACTTCATTTTTTCATTTGTTGTTTTCTCTTTCTCGTCTTGCGCGGAATATCTCCTATACAAGCGTCGTTCTTTACGTTATTTATACTGCGTGTTCTTTGCAGTTGAATGTATATAATGTTACGGCAAGCGGGAGGTGCCCCCTTGGGGCATTGGTTTCTGCGAGTATGTAGAGGAATTACGGCATTTGGAAGAGTGAAGTCCATGGTGTAGTGGTTATCGCGTCTGACCGGCAATCGGAAGATCCCGGGTTCGATTCCCAGGTGGTACTTCTTTTTTTTATTTGTGTTTCTCTTTCTCGTCTTGCGCGGAATATCTCCTATACAGCGTCGTTCTTTACGTTATTTATACTGCGTGTTCTTTGCAGTTGAATGTATATAATGTTACGGCAAGCGGAGGTGCCCCCTTGGGGCATTGGTTTCTGCGAGTATGTAGAGGAATTACGGCATTTGGAAGAGTGAAGTCCATGGTGTAGTGGTTATCGCGTCTGACCGGCAATCGGAAGATCCCGGGTTCGATTCCCAGGTGGTACTTCATTTTTTCATTTGTTGTTTTCTCTTTCTCGTCTTGCGCGGAATATCTCCTATACAAGCGTCGTTCTTTACGATATATATATATATATATATATTCATTTGTTAATTTATAGGCTACACTTTTTGCATTCAACACACTACATCTGAGAAAGTAGTTATTAGTTTATTAATATACTTAACATAGTCTAATTTCCATAGTAGTGTAAAACAAATTGAAAGGGCATGAGCTTGGTCTCGATCTCGATCTCGGTCTCGAATTTTAAGGGTCTCGATCTCGGAAGGTAGATCTCGATCTCGAACCTTTGATCTCGGTCTCGATCTTGGTCTCACAGGATCAGGTCTCGGTCTCGGTCTCAGTCTCGGACTTCGTGGTCTCGACTACATCACTGATTGATAGACTAACTAAATATCCGTATCCGCAGATATTGAAATTAAAGATCCGCATCCTCATCCGCAGATGTTGAAAAACTGACATCCGGTCCACCACAGTACTATTGTTGACGTATTGAAAGAATCGCTTGGGGTTTTCTTTGCCGTCACGAGCTATGGAGATTTCAAATTCGCGCTTGGACTTTTTTATTACATTTTTCGCTTCACGCCTTAGAGATATGTAGTTGTTTCGTAGCCACAAATTGTCTTTATCGCACTTATGTAGCCTAAAGCCCTATCTCCTACTCTAGAAGTAAACCACGAGGGCTTGTTGTTTACTTTCGCACGCTTAATTTTGTACGGTACACATTTCTCATTTATAGTCCTAAATACTGTTTCAAACAATTCCCACATTAGTTTTGCGTTGAAGATCCCCATTACGTTTTCCCAATTGACGTGAGTAGTGTGGGCGCAAAATGGGAGAGTGCAAGAATGTTGCAATGCAATTACAAATGTTGATCAATGTTGCAAGATGTTGGAAAGTGGTTGTGCAACAAAGGTGGGTTATACAATGAAGGGGAGGGGTTTATGCAAAGGGGGAGGGGGAATGTTGCAAGAGCAACAAAGGGTTATGCAACTTGGAGGCTGAGTTATCCCCCAAGAGAAAGAGAGGAGGAGGAGAGAGAGGAAGAGAGGTATTCGCCTGGCAGGAGTCAAGCGCATATTAAGACTTCATCTGAGCGCCAGCTGTCTTATAAGGTGTAAATCCGCCAGTTAGCTTAGAAGGCGTAAATGGCTTGTTCAGGTGTACAGGTTTAGTTGCCAGATTGCACTATTTATTTAACTAAAACATATTCTTGACGGTTGGCTTACAAATCCGTCAGTCGGTTTAGAAGGCGTAACCAGCCATTTGGTATAATTAAATAATAATATCGTTTACAACCACAATAATTAAATAAAACACCATTACATCATTCTGTTTATTTAGACGAATTATTGGAATCAGAAATATATAGAAAATAAATATACAATCAAACGATGGAATATATATGATCAAAAAATAAAATAAAAAAATAATAATAGTATAAGAAATATGAACGAGGAATATGCATATAATAAAAAAAAATAAAAATAAAGATATAACCATCAATATAACAGTACAGGAGAAATATATATACACAATTATGTGAAATAATTAAATATATTGAAAATAAATACATACACTTTATCTTCTACTGCACAAAATATAAAAATAAAAAATAAGAAATACAAAACGATGGAGTATAACCATCACTATAGCAGTACAGGAGAAATATATATATATATATATATATATATATATATATATATATATATACACACACACACAATTATGTTAAATAATTAAATATATTGAAAAATCATCAAAATACATTCGCTTTGTTCTACTGCGCAAAACACTAAACTCACAAGTAATCGAGTCTACAATCACATCATTATTGCTTTGCACTACGCAGTAAACGCGGCTTAATATTATTTCACCGCTCAAGTTATAGGGAAACATATACTCTATATAAATGGCCTTCATATCGTTCAGTACTACTTTTGTGCCCACTTTACATCTGGTTGGCAAGTTATCTTTAAATACGTCTATAATAGAATCAAAAGCACGCACAAAGAGGTCATCGTTAGCCACAACGTCATTATTAAATACAAGTTTATAAACACTCCTTTCCAATCGAGGGTTTATTTTTACCAACCCGAGCTTTTCAATCGTGAACTCTTCTTCACACTGCATAGCGGCAGTTGAAATAATCTTCTAAGTCGTTACGACAGCTGCTCATTATTTGATATAAAGAAATAGTTCTTCAGGGTGAACGGCAGTGGCGGCTCGTCTTTAGGCACTGCGGAACTGCAGTACCCCTAATTTTTTTATTTACAATTGAAATAATCAAGAACAATATAAGGATGAGCTCACTGAATAACTTTTTCAATAACTTTTGAAACTTTTATTCATTGCTCAATGCTCATCCTTTTATTTCAGTAATTATTTCAACCCATTCTTAGAGACAGCACCCCTAGAATTTTTAGTCACGAGCCGCCACTGGTGAACGGTGTAGGTGAGCTCAGCCCTGTACCGCTCAAGTGTTTTGTACCAAAGTTCATGATATTTCAAAGAGTCTAAACCTTTTAAATAAGCATCCAGCTCTAGACCATTCTCACCTTGTTCAGTCCTACACTCGGTAAACCCATCGAGCAGACCGGTGTATGCGTATTCAAGAATCGTATCAAAATAAAGCATATCCGTAACACGCGCGTCTAATATAGGCTTCAGCTTGCGGAATCCGACGATTTCAAACATTCTGTCGAGGATGAAACGGTTTCGCGTAGGGACAAGAGCGTTATAATCAGAAGAATTCTTCCACATCAGCCGTATATCAATGCATGGCCGATCGTTATTTATACACAACGTACCAACAACGGCATATGATGAGGTGTCACTAATCTGCTCTCTTCTTGTACCTACACCTGCAGGAATTTTATAACGATCCTCACTCCACTTCTCAACTACCACGAAGATTCTATTCATCTCCTCAACACTTAAATAAACAACATTCCGTTTGTGATCTTTACATGGGGAGTGATACCTGCACAACCAAAGTAACATAAATATCATCAACTGTTGCCGCAAAATAGAAGTCAACATCTTCCTTCCTTGACTAATCAATTTTAAAATTAGAAAGAGCCGTTTTGAGCAGAAAACTGAGATTTGTTTATAAAAAACCTCTGAACAGGTAGCTAGAACAACCTGAAAAAAGTGTTAGCAGCTGACGAGGAAGCTTCTAACAGTGGCTGCATCTTCCAGCGCGGGACACGTCAACGCGAAGAAGAGGCGACGTCAAAGCAAAACATCAACGCGCTGGTGGCCAAACTTCCTCAAATCTCCGTGCAGCGGGCTGTCTACGGTTGGCCCTACTGGCAGTCGACGGCCTGTTGCGTGTCACGGTCAGAGTGCCGATCGGCTCCCGGGGCCGGACCTATTCTCAGCGTGCTATTTTTTCAATTACAGGGAGCAATTGCGTGCTCCCCGAACTACTCTTACTCTCTGGCGACATTAAGACTAATCCAGGCCCCACTACAACTTACACATGTCACCATACACAAAGACATAGACACAATAGCACCATGAGACACATACAGAAGTATAATATTAACATATTACAGTACAACGTAGATGGCCTCACAAACAAAATCATGCAGCTTAGGGAATTCGTACACAAACAAAACATTCACATAGCACTTATACAAGAAACAAAACTAAAACGCACACATAAACACCCACCATCCCTGACTTCACGGCGATCCGTCAAGATCGTACTGGGGGTAACGGGGGTGGACTCATCACTTACATACGTAAAAGCATTAGCTACACTGATGCTACCCAAAACATTACAAACACAATCCAAGCAGATAACACGATAGAAATACAGGCAGTTAACATTAAAACACGCGCAAACACAACACCACACTAATCAACATTTACATCCCACCAGATAGTTCACCTCAGGTGCCAGCCAATTACAATCCACAGTTACACAATCTGGCCTCTCTCACTAATGTCATCTTAGGAGGAGACTTCAACGCCAAAGACACTAGTTGGTACCTGCACAACCAAAGCAACACCAGAGGCGCCAACATAGCCACACAACTAAACAGCCTCTTCATTCTTAACAATACAGAAGAACATACACACATACCACATCAATCAGGATACTCAAACTCCTCCCCAGACATAACGTTCTGTTCCCCCTCACTAGCAGCACATACACAATGGAGAACAGAAAAAAAACTGTCATCAGACCACCTGCCCATCATCATTACAACACATTCTACACTCTGCCCAAACAGCCTTAGGCACACTTACAGAAATTACAAGAAAGCTGATTGGGAACAGTTCAAAATACAGACTGAGGAACAATTCACCACATTAAACAGCACACCCATCATAAACATCAATACAACACTCAAGACATTTAATTAGATCATCAATAATGCAAACAAATACATACCGAAGGGCAACATTAGGAAATACAACCCAAATTACACTAGAGAAATAGCCCACCTCATAAGGCAACGTAACAACCTCAAATATAACACACAAACCCCACACACAGAAGCCATAAAACAGCAGATACAACAGCTCAACACAGAAATAAACAACAAACTCAAAGAAAAACAAACAGAAACATTCAGGGAATTCATAACAACATTAAACCACTCCACAGATACATCCAGGCTATACAAGACTATAAACGGCATTACCCACTCTAACAGCGGCATTCACACCTCACACGCGGCTATCTGTCGCAGCCAAAATAATATCCCAACATACACACAACAAGCTAACATTCTAGTTAATCACTACGCAAAGATAAGTCACTTAAACAGAGACAACAACCAGAAACATGCAGACAGACAAACAGCCAGACACAAGAAAACCTACAGACTCGACACAACCATTACACCCTTCAATACAGACCAGACCACCAAGATCATCAAAAACATTAAGAATTCGAAGGCTACTGGACCAAACAACATATCTAACATACACCTTAAACACTTGGGCCCACAAGGAATACTAGCTCTCACAAATATCAGCACATATTCATACCAACACTGTATTATTCCTGACATATGGAAACAAGGTAAATTATTACACTACTCAAAGCAAACAAAAATCCAACAGAACCAGCTTCCTATAGACCCATTACTTTACTATGCACACCTTCCAAAGTAACAGAAAGACTAATCTTACAAATCACCAACCCACACATACCACTATCGCCTTCTCAACATGGATTCAGACCTCACCACTCAACCACGACATTACTCACTAACCTCACGCAGCACATCATGGATGGCATCAACTCCAGACGACCAGCTCAACGTACACTATTAGCAACAATAGACATTAGTAAAGCATTTGATGCTATCCCACGCTTCCCTCTCATAAACAAAATACTCAACACAAACCTGCACAATAACACCAAAAGGTGGCTGAGCAACTATCTTTCAGGAAGATACTCACATGTCACATTTAATGGCAAGTCATCCAAAAACAAGCTTTTTCCGAACGGGGTCCCTCAAGGCTCTGTTCTCTCACCAACACTCTTCAACTTATACATGCATGACATTCCAACACCCATAGATAACAAGCTTACCTTATCATCATATGCAGATGATATCACTCTAACATCCACCCACAACAACATCGACACCGCTACAAATAACCTACAAACATACATAAACAGTATACAAGAGTGGCTCACACACAATAGACTCAAAGTAGCGCCCACAAAACCAACCATCACCTTGCTTACAAGCAACACAAAAGAACACCAGGTAATTCCACAGCTTACACTAAACAACATCAACATTCCACACAATCACAGGACCAAAATACTTGTGGTCACATACAACACATCATTATCTTTTGCAAACCACATTCAGGATATTAAAAACAAATGTACGTCAAAACTTAACACGCTTAGGGTACTAACAGGCACAAACTTTGGACACCAGCAGGAAACAACATCACTCATATACAAACAATATATTCGCTCAGTTATGGACTATGCTAGCCCATGCTGGGCACCCATTATCTCAAACACACACATAAACACCTTACAGACAATACAAAACAACGCACTTCGTATCATTACAGGATGCACTCACAACACCAATAGAACACCTGCACACAGAAACAAAAATACTGAAAGTTAGGGAATATTTAGACATGAGGGGAACACAATTCATGGCAGCAGCGACAACTAACCCACAACACCCTTGCCACTACATGTACAATCACGCACCGACACCTCGCACCATTAAGGTAACACCAGAGACACATTATAACCAAATACTCCATTCCATACCACGCCCCACAGACATCACACAGTACACAAAACACATACACACACACCTAACCCACAAAGCACTGACACGACTCGGTCCGAATGCGGTCCTAGGTGCGAAGCCGCCACCCATTAACAGGTCAGAGATCAGCCTGAGCAGATCGGATCGAGTTAACTTAGTACGATTCCGATGTGGACATCACCCCAACTTACTAACATATAAACACAGACTAGACAACTCCATAGACGACACTTGCCACCTGTGCCAGGACACACCACAAACAACTGAACACATTATGACAGACTGTACCGCTCTAGCACAACAACGAACACAACACATCATCACTAGTGCGCTGAACCTCTGGTCCACTCCGAAGAGGGCGATCGGTTACCTGCGATCGGTTAGCTGATCGGCTAAACAACAACAACAACATTCCGTTTGTTTGTTTGTCTACAAGTCGTTTCCAGTTCATAGTTAATGGCACCGGTTTTACGCCTGAACACGCGCAACGACTTCGCCACGGACACATCGTACACGGCGTTGAGAATGCTGCTCAAAGGAAGTTCCATCGTATTCGAGGAGCGCACATCCAGTCGGTTCAAGCTCTGAGATGACTATGAGTCACATGCAACGGATCGGCTCGACGGGAGGAGTGAGTCACACCATAAGCTAATGAAACTTGTATGGCGCTGTTCCAACATGAATACTTGTATCCCATTATATTGGGTAGGTTTTTTGAGAAATTTTCCGATACATGAAGTAATACCGGTTTTAATGTTTTAACACTCCCACTCCCCAGCATACGCACCAGACATTTTTGCATAGGGGGATTTTCACGAACTAAACACATTTTATTCACACTCCGGCGCACTATTTGAGAGAAATATATGACCATATTTTTCGTTCTTGCTTAGCATGCGATACTCGTCTCTACAGTCTGTTAAAAATTCATTAGCCACAACCTCACTACAAACCCGTCATGATATATATTAATATAGTGGTAAAAATACTTAAGATTCTCCATGATGACAAGATTTACATTCTCAGTTGCAGGGTACGAGTACGCGGTATGATGCAACATGACATAATATCGCTTGCCAACCACTCATCAACAAGACTCACTATCCATATCTGTTGCTTTTCTTCTGCACGTGTTGTTTCTTCTACTTCACGGTATATGTAAGCTTTTATAAAGTTTAGTCCTACAACATAGTTCAATACATCACTTGTACCAAGAAATCCTGCAATGCTCTCGCCAGAATAGCTGTAGAGTATTTGTACCTCTTGCTCCTTCGCACGATTCAATGTAGCCTTAAAAGTATCAAAGGAAGGTGGAGTAGGGAGTTTTTCAGTATCTACCACATCTTGGCAGTTTACCGATTTCCACTTCATAAACGTCGAACACGCAATATTAAAGGTAGCCATTACTATTTTTTGTCTACGCGGGAGAATACACGTCTGAGATCCAGGGCTTGCTGCGATCAACTGTATATATATTTACAAATACATGTAATAAATAAGTTAACAATAGACATATCAAAGATTATGGTATCGAAAGGGCAAGGTATCATAGGTACCAGAAACCTGGTAACGTTTCCTATAGGTGTTACGGCACACGTTTGTACCCTAAGTTCCTTCACGCCCCCAGCTTCTGCGCACGAAAATTGTGGGTACCTACATTTAGTTGGGGCGGCCGGTCGCACGCCCCCAGCTTCTGCGCCCGAAAATTGTGGGTACCTACAGTTAGTTGGGGCGGCCGTTCGCCCTCATCATCATCCAAGCACACTAGATCCTTCAACGAATCAAAGTTAACGACCCGCCGATTTGCCTGGTTGAGCGTGATACCCTTAGCCTTCACGATATATTTCATATCCTCCCCCACCCTCACCCGTACCCCATAAGTTTTTGGCCCTGTTGAGACAAAAGAGTCGGCGTATGCGGTCTCCATACTCATCCTTGATCTCATCAGTCAACTCCCCGAGGAATTCACCAACAGGAGGCATGTATTCACCTTCCCTCTCTATGAATATCACACTATCTGTATCGGCGTACAAAACCCTCCGCCAAAGAGAATGCAATAGGCCCGAAAGTTTGATGCGTGCGTAGGCCGTTGTGAAGCTGGCTACAGGTATGTTTGTAACCCGTGAGGTATCTGTGGCCAATTCGGTATTGTTGTACTTTATTATGTAAGTATTACCTACATTCACAATCTCCATGACTTCTTTATCGGGAGCGTTGGCATAATTCCAGACTTCACTATAACTTTGTGCCAAATGAACGTTCCCTTTGCCAGTATTCTGTGCAAATTTTCCCCAAAGACTGTTTAGACAACTTTGCACTAAAGCGCTTGCCAGGGTTCTTTACAATTTGGGAACGGTCAAGCTGTACACCTTCACGGTCATGGTAACGTTGAATATAGGCCGATTTTTCATCTTCGGTATCAACTCCTCGCGGATACCCTGATGCTTCGACCTTATCCTTCAAAAAAGCGTTTATATATGGCGTGAAAAGGTTGGGTAGCTTCTGAAACCTCCACACCTCATGTATCTTCAATGTTCTGTAGCCATGGCGAACAGCTAGATCCAGCTCTGGACTTGTATATACACCTCTGATCTTACGCAGGTTAGCTGTATGATTACATTCCCCATTGTTCTCCTCTCCGCACTTCACGCACAAGGAAAACATGAGCTTGTGATCGATAACGACGGGTAAGATCGGCATCCATAAATCACGTGTGGGGGGACACATCTACAAAAGAAAGGCCGAAATAGTATCCGTTCAAATTTGTTGAGAGCACCTCGATGGTGGGCAGGTCAGGTCCCACCAGTTTCTCAGGTGCACCTACGGGGTACGGATTGTTCTTCATCACGTCGGGATATAAAGAACAGAAGTTGTAGTAATGGAGTTTCACGCTCTCCGTAGGGGGAAAGTATAGCTTGAAGGGATTTGTACGCCCTCCGAACAAACTATCACCGCATTTGAAAGGATCCAGAACCATTGAACGTTTCATCGTGTTTATTTCTTCACGGTACTGTCCATCTGTTTCCATCCGTGCATCATACTCATGCTCCCACAAGACTTTGTGAGTGAACTGGGAGCCTATAAGTTGATCGCGGGTGCGGGTCCACGCAAGACTGTCGGCAGGAGATCTACCGTGGATATCTCCTACGATTCCACACTCAGGACGGGTCATCCGTGCCACCAGCAACCGTTAAAGGAGTACACAGTCTTCTCACCAGTGGCACGGTTTTCACTTAGACCATCAACCCAAAAAACACGACCATTAACCTTAATGGGTACTTCACCCGTGTTGCGGGCATGCTTTATGTATACCCCGGTCTGCTGCTGTAGGTGTATGAGCCAGTAAATAGCCTTGTGCCCATAACTGCTGGGATTGTTTCTGTGAATAACGGCTAAGGTGTCTTTAGGCATGAAATTATTCTTGAACACCGTAAAACATAATGAGGCGATTGTGATTGCGACTTGCAGCGGATCGCATTTGAAACGGGCGATGTACATCCTTCTAAAGGCCTGGAAACATACTGTAGGCACGCGCACATCATTCACGCAATAACGTTTACATTCATCAGCTATATTATAAGGATTAGATTCATTAAAACTGTTGTAGTATCGGTCGAAATCTTCACGTTCATCTGTACTCATACATTCATAGTTAAAGTAATGTTTGAGTGGAGGTAGTCCTACGTAATTTAAAGTTTCGCTAGTGAGGAATGTGTAAGAGAAATATCTTTTTGAAACTTCAGCGGCTACGCCCATGACCTTGGGTAGCTTTGCTAATTTACAAGGTGTGAATAATAAAGTGTCTCGAAACTGTACATTACCTCTTATTTGCATCTGTATTAGCTTGTTGCCTCTTTTCAAGGGATCATCTGTAACTCGTGCTCAAGCAACTTCTTATAAAGGAACTGTGTGTCAAATTATGTCCCGTTATGAGCGAGAATATACACAGTCATTTTTTTTAACCTGTCCGCTAACTTGACAATATAGGACACAAAGAGTTTCACAGGACTATCGTGGGCACTCGTTTTAAAAACATTTGTCCGTTTACCACATTTGTGACTCACTCATCACACTCGATCTCCATACACTCATCACAGATAGTCTGGCTTACAAGTAAATGTGGAATAACCTCTTTGGTTTCAGCGTTCGTGTATGTTTCTATATCGTAGTACACTGTTATACAAGGGCTATTTTTAGGCTTCTCATGGCATGTAGAACAGTGAATTTCATTACATTTATGTTTGAAATTCCCACAATTATCCATCATATGAAACATACCACATTCACAGATTCTCATTTTCCTGCACGTGCCAATTGATTTATGGAGCTCAAAACAGTTATTATTGAAAAATGTGCGTCTACACATCACAATCCCTCTTCTCAGCTTCAACTACACGGCTTTCACATTTGGAGCTTTTACACTGCTCACATACCATGTGACAATCTTTACAATGTTTCACTATGTCATCCGCAAACTCGATACACCCCTTACACAAATCATGATGTCGTCCATATTTTCGACTTTTATCATAATTCACGTGTTACGGATGGGGAGATACGTTGTCCCTGACAGTCCTAAAAAGTAAGTAGGGGTCTTGTACGATCTCTCACACAGCTTTTAAAAACATACACAGTTCTACGACGATCATCCATTCCAAATACAACTATACGAACATTCATTTCCTGTTCTATCCTTCTCAGCTCCTCAGGACCCTTATTACAGTCAAACTCAAGTTTATAGTCTACAGCTAGTTTACGGGCACCCTCCACTACCGTCGGCAACCAAATTTTTTGGGTCCGTGTATTTCGTACAGTAAACATACGAGCTAAGACTACTGCTATAAAGCCGCAACCACGATCGACGTTTATATGCCGTCTATAAATAGCCTGAGAATTGAAGTTAAGAGTATAAGGTGTGGCACTATGACCCGCAACACGGAATACACGGTCAATATTTACCGTGAAGTTGTCCATATTAAAGGCTATACTACTTTGAAAGGCATGCATTATACGGCCTAATATATACTCTATCTTCAGCTGCCAATCGTCTGAACGGTATTACTACCCAAAAATCATCTACATCTCCGTCATCTGACCCGAATCCGAAGGACAGCCTCGTCCTGACTTCACGTTCGTCACGCTTCTGAAGGGCAAACTCTACAATACGTTCAACTATGCGCCGTAGTCCGTGTTCAACACCATTGCTATAGATGGATCTAGGATCAACCCTGGCTACTGTATATACCGATTTCTAGTCAAGGCTGGGGTGGGGGTAGCGGAGCGCACCAACTCGAATGTTATACTAGGGTGTGTCAATTTTAGGGAGCAAAGTGAAATCTTTAGATTTTCAAAGACTACTAGTGAGCAAATGATGCATTTTTATGTGCTAAATCGAAATATGGCTTTAAAATCCAGATTTGACCACGCCTAGCTACTTATATTTGAAGTTGAAGTTTACGAAAAATCAGCGATATTTGCAAGTACTTTTTTTTATTATATATAACTACATTTTACATACATTACATACAATTAAAGACATTTTGATTGTATTTCAATATTAAAACTTAGAAATATAGATAGGTTTCTTGAACTTTGCCAAGGATGCCATGTCTGCCTTGCTCTTGTTCCTGAACATGAGCTCCCTACTGGCCACCTGGCCACTGATGTACGCCTCCCTCCTCTCTTGTGAGTAAACATGTTGTGTTGCTTCAGTTGTCATCCTTACACACCTCTCTACTGACTGTGTGTGTGAGGGCCATGCAGGAACTTCCATTGGTCTATCCAGAAACTCCTTGATTGCAGCACTGACTGGTGAGGGAGCAGGTCAGAGGAGGCTCAGTCACGCCAGAGTTCCAGTCAATAAGCTCCGAGAGTTTGGTGGCATCTGGGTTGATGTCAGGTGTCTTCCTGGGTCTGACACTGCAGTCTCCTACCTGTGTGTCCTCATCTCCTTCACCTCTGATTTCCAGTATCCTCTTCACTGCCTCCCTCCTCTCCTCCTCCACCTCACTGCATACCATGGCCTGGAGCACAGCCTCAGAGTGTGCATACCAGGCTGATCTCTTCATTGTAGGCATCACGATTCCTATCACCACCTCCTTCTGATTTCGGAGCAGCTCCAGATGGTACAGTGCATGCCTGGGACCCTCCACCCAGCTGTGATTTAACTTGATGTTGAACCAGTTTGGCATGTAGACTCCCACTATGAATTCCACAATTATCCTCAGATTCTTCAGGTTCCTAACCCTTCAGCCCATGTTTGGAAATTCACAATCTGCAGAACCTTAGAGCCGTGGTGACCCACCTACTGTGACAGACTGGCCCAATCTCCAGGAGAGCTAGATTCTAAGATACCTCTCCCGATCTGATGGCAGTGATGATTCTGTAGCCATATGATTGATCTGTGCTGAGGTCCTTGACTACCTCCTGACTGAGATGGGGTAGAGGAGGACCAACAGTGGTCCTCGTGAAGTTTGGGTTGATCTCAGCTCAGTGGCAGTGTCTAACATCTTCACTAGAGGCCCAGACCACTTGTTGTTGCTCAATGTCTTGCCATCCAGTGCAGTTACCAGGTGTCTGAGACTCAGTTCCCCAGTGTGCAAGTCACATACAATCCACACCAACTTCCTGCTAAGCTTGGCCTCCACATAATGCATTACGCCTCCCTCCCAGCCAGTATTCACATTAGTACTGTCACCTCCTATGGCCAAAAGGGTCTGGTCTGCTCCTCTCTCTCTTAGCCAGTTCACCAGATGATCAGCAATGACCTCAGCATGACTTCTCTCCTCTGCACCTCTGGTACAAAATGCCACAAATATTTCCCACCTGGTTCATTGCACACTGTGTAGTGTTCTTCCTTAATGAGGCCAGGAAACTGCCTGTCACTGCCCTCAGCTTCCATCATCACTTTGGTGTCATCTCTTTTCCCATCAAAGAAGATACAGGTGATGCATTTTCCCTAATCTCTTCATCAAACTTCTTGACCAGCTCCTTAGTCAGTCTCTCCTGAGCCCTCCTCACCTTGTTGTGGTCAATCACCAGTGCTGTGTCAAACTCTGTGATAAGACCAGCATCAATCCAGGCAGCAGTGGCAATCTCTGCACTCTCTCTCAGCCCAGTGTGATGTCTCAAGCTAACCAGAGCTATGTTGGTGATATCTTCAGTGTTGTATTTCTTCTTCTTAGCCACAGGCAAGGAAGAAGTTGTCACAGCCTCTGGTATGAAGTCTTCGTCCTCCTCTCTCCTCCCTGCCTCCTCCAGTATATCTCCAGTCTCCTCCAACTCCATCTTCAGCAGTGACTCCTCCCTCAACTCTCCTTCTTTCTTGGCTGACTCCTCTGCCTTCCTCCTCCTCTTCTCCTCAGCCTTCCTTCTCTGCTCCTGTCTCTGCAGCACTGCTTCCTGTCTCCTGGTCTCGGGGTGATCAGCTAGACCCATCTGGTGTGCCCCCACACTGCCCACCTTTTCTCTCTGACCTTTAATGAAGGCAAGCTTCTGCACTGGTATCTTCTGCTCGCTCCTGCAGCTGCAGTCAATGTGAACCTCACTGTTGCAGACAGGGTTGCACCCAAGCTCACTGCAGCTCCTGATCTCACAGTGACAGGACAGGATGTCCACCAATTTGTTCAGTTTCATCATGAACCCATCTTTGACCTCTCGCTTCACATTGCCAATGGACACCTTCACTGCCTCATCCCACAGTGCCTTCACTTTATCCCTGATCCTAACCTCAGTGTTGATTACAAGTCCTGTGAATAGAGCGTTGGCCTTTCTCCACTGAGCCAGTAGCCCTGGAACAATGCCGTTGTTAATCAGGTCATTAACTGGGTAATTCCTCCTGTCTTCCTCACTCATCTCTCTCCTCAACAAACCATACCTCAGCAGATCTCTGGCTGTGTGCAGCTCAGCAGGGGGAAGTACCCTCCCAGTCCCCACCAAATGACTTAGGTGACAACTTGATTTGCTTCGGGTTCTGATTTCTTTCTCACTCATCCTGTGGACCTGTGAACAAAAGAAATGTCATTGAAATTTGGATAGGCCTACTGATTATGATTACATAAAATTAAGTTAATTGAAATTCTTAATATCTTCCTATAAGCTCAGATAAAAGGTTGTGTTGTTATAGGTACAAGACTTAATTATTCAAAGTAATGACAATTTCATATATCTATCATATCAAAATATACAGAAAGTTTGGGTCACACATAACATTTCGAATAATTTGAATTACCCAATATTTACATTACGAAGTAATCAAAATTGTCAAAAAGGAGGGAAAACACATGCATTCACAATCAAAACTTCAGTATTTGTGACTATGTGAAACTTAGAAACCATACTGCACACCAAAAATAACCAAAGTTGACCACACATATCAATGGCACATTGATATACAATGCTACAGTCATATTTAGGTTATATTTCAAACTTTTGGTCAAATATAAGTAGGTAAATGGCTTTTTTAAACAACACAAGATATTTCTAATTTTGCTAGATAATATGACATCATTTGAGCATTAGTAGTTTTTGAATTGTTGACTTTACTAAAATTGACACACCCTACAGGATGTAGTAAAACTGTGTTTATGCTTAAAATCATTAAAGGAAAGGGAGAGATGTTCTCAAAATTTGTGCATAAAGTTATATGGTGCTATTCGACGTATCAATCAGTGTTCAACGAGTACCAAGATGATATTTTGTTCCACAAAGGTGTATATGACGTTAATTCGTTAAAGGGAAATGAACATACAGTCATTGTAATTGACGATCTCACGTTGGAGATGGATAAAACATTTGCCGAGATATTTACAGTATTCTCCCACCATCTTAACATAAGCGTGTTCTTCATCAATCAGAATCTATTTTTCAAAAATAGATACATGCGCGATGTGTCATTAAATACACAATATCTAGTCTTATTCACGCAACGTAGAGATGTATCACAAATTGTGATATTAGCCAATGAAATGTTCCCAAATCAGCGTAGGGAGTTTTTGGAAGTTTATAAAGAAGCTACAAGCCCGCGTTACGGATATTTGCTTTGCGACCTTCATCCGCGAAACACGTTTAGGGTGCTTCTAAGAACGAATATATTTCCAAACGAGCCTGAAACGGTGTATATTCCAGAATGACAAAGAGGCTAAAGAAATACCGTGAATTAATAAAAATCTATCATCGACTGCCCCGGCAATGCAGCAGATGTTTGCTAAAAATATCGACTCCGACTTTTTAAAATGCATCTGTGAAATCTATCTTAACGTTATAAATTGCAATGTATCAATGAAACCACCTCAGAAGGTTCGCCTACGCCGTTACAAGAACATAATACTTGCACTCGCTCGTAAAAGTCAAACTGTAGGGAAGAAAAAACGAATTATTGTACATAGAGGAGGGTCATTCCTCAATCTTATTTTCAGTTTTGGGGCCTTTACTGACTAGATTAATATAATGAAGAAAGTGGTAGTGATTCCACACGAGGTGTATGCTTCACTGCAATGTTCAAAGAATCCAGACATGGATCTAGATCCCGTAAAAGCAGGCTTAAAAGAATGGAAAGCGAATTGTTAACCCTATTAAGCAGTGAAAAACCACCTGATGAGAAAAGAATCTTATACCAAGAAGCTCTGCAGAAATTTCTTCACGAGTACGAAAATTATAAGAACCCGACAGAGATTCCCGTGGTTATTAGGCACAACACGGGGAACGATGGACATGGTGACATAGGACCTGTGTCCGACGATAGAACTGACCAACCAAAGATTAATGGGTCGGCCACACAACATATCGAGCATGTATTAAAAAGCACCCTCCCACATACATTGAGGAATAAAGGTTTAAGTCTTTATAATCTATTGAATGAGGACCCGGCCATACAATGGACCGATACAGATGAGATCATTGTGGAAGGAGCAAAGGTACAGGGATCGAATATTGTAGACATCGTCCATGATCTGGTGAGAAAGTGGGGATTGGCCCTCACCATCAGGATGGAAGCATATTAAAGCAAGACTACAACAAATAAATGTCCCCAGAACAATTATAGGAAATCTGAACAAGTTAAAAGACTTGGAACATGCGTCGCACGTGACACAATTGAAGACGCTATCACCCCCGGCGGTAACACCTCTGAAGAGGAGAAAGAAGAGGTTAAACAACGGTCAACCCTACCCACGTGCCTCTAAAATACCCAAATGGCTAACATATTAAGAAGACGCTATTATGATATTTCTAGCCCAGTCTTCTACGGAGTCGTAGATAGACTGTAAAGAAGTGTTTACTGAGTAGGGAAAAAAAGCTAGAGATATTTTTGCGAGAACAGGACGCTTATACATTTCATAAGCCTGTGAAAAAAAGGTTTAAAACAGCCAAGACAACAGCTGCTTCGATTGACTCTATTTGGCAAGCAGATTTAACAGACATGCAAAGATATTCAGTGTATAACGATAGTTACCGCTACATTCTATTCATAATAGATGTATTCTCTAGATATTTGTGGCTAATTCCTCTGAAAAATAAATCGCCTGAAACAGTTGCTAAAGCCACCAAAACGCTGATATTAAAAGAAAACAGGGTTCCTAGCTATTTTTGTACGGATATGGGGAAGGAATTTATAGGCCGTGCTTTTCAGAACATGTTGACAGAGTTCAATATCAGCTATTACATTACCAATTCTATACATAAGGCTTCTTTAGCTGAAAGAGTTCAACGTACCATAAAGGAACGCATGCACCGCTATTTTACACATAAAAACACATACAGATTTCTAGACATTCTGGAATCATTGGCCTCACCCTACAACCGCTCACACCATCGCACGATTGGGACAACACCTAACGAAGTTTTAGAAAGAGGTACGCGCCCAGAGGTGAGAAGAGATGGAACACCACCACCACCACACTCTGCGCGTTTCAAAATCAATTATTATGTAAGGCTGTCGCGTTCGGTAAATAAATTCGCGAATGGATTTGAGCAAGGATGGACACGTGAGATTTTTAAAGTTAGGGCTATGAGACCTAAAGGTGAGATAATGATGTATTACGTTGAAGATTTGAATGGAGAAGAAATCGAAGGAGGCTTTTACCGTGAGGAGTTGCAGAAAGTGGCATTTAATTTAGGAAAAAATGTTTAAAATTGAGAAAATTTTAGGAAGCAAAGGTCCAGGAAAGAGAAAAATGTACCTGGTGAAATGACTAGGATACCCAGAAAGCTTCAATACCTATATAAAAGCTGATGCAATAATGAAGCTTAAATAGTATGCAACATGGCGCCTAACCACTTCTACGTCACACTCCCGTCCTCCTCGTCCCTGTCTGTACACCCCAACAACACACTAGCCACCTTTGTAACAGAACTCCATGAATTGGGTCGTTATTCGTAAGAGGTGGGGATTTGTGAAATTCAGCTGGACACCCTCTTTTCAAATATTGATTATAAAGATACCGTTTTTAAGATTCTAAGAGACATTGATGAGTGTGAAAAAGGCGGGGTAACTCGGGATGAAACTATACGAATCGCCCGGACTGAGGTTGCACGGTATTACAGTACAGTAGTAACACTAGGTCCGGGCCGTTATGGTTCGGCTGAGGATGTTGTGAGAGACTTAAACGTAAGTTTAAAAAACTCAAATCTTACGACTGATTTAGCATACGAAATCGTAAACAAAGGAAACCCTGCACATACTCTAATCCTAAAATCAAAGGCTAACAGAAATATTAGAGACAGAAGAGTGTTCGAAATTATGACAGAGAGGCGACATCGATCAGCCTTCGAAAGACACATTTCACGAGGTACAACATGACTTGTCCAGCCTAATGTATCAGATGGCTATACACCCCCAGACATGTGCTATATTTACAGCAATATAGTGGCGCACCAGTTTGTTGGGGATACCCAGGCACGCCTGCTGCGCATTGCTCACATTCCAAACCATAGAGGAAGGAGTTTGAGTATTACATATGACAGACCATATTATGTGAACTTCGCAACTAATTTAATAACCAATATCTCAATATATAAAAGAACGATAGAGGGAAAAATTTCTCATTCGGTGATGGGAGCTTAACAGTGAAGCTGCACTTTCGACGCACTGAGTTATAATGGACAGAAAGCCTTTCACAGTCTATCGAGGCGTGAGATACCAGCGTGGTAGTGGACTTGGATCCATTTTTTCAACCATACTACGTACGGCTGTCCCTTTGCTGAAGAGGGGTGCCAGATACCTCGGAAGGAAAGCGCTACAATCAGGTCTTAACACTGCAGAAGACATATTGGCTGGGGCTAAACCTAAAGAAGCTCTAAAAAACACTTAAAGCGTACACGGGACGAAATCGTCAAAGATGCAAAGAGAAAAATGCGTGGTGGTGGGAAGAAGACTGTCCGGAAGAAGAGATTACCATCACGTGGCATTAAACGTAAAAGGATATCAAAAAAGAAGTGTTCTAAGCGAATGAAACCTATGGTTGACCATTTTTTTGACTGATATAAGCTAAGGACATTGATCTCATGAATCATAGTTTGTTTACTACTTGTCGAGAGAGGAGGCACTATTTCTAACTCGTCATGGCACGCTTCATCCATCCGTGTAGTTCACAATGTTGTAAATCGGAGCTGTCCCTCTTTGACATGCCCCAACTCAAGTTTCTATTGAACACAGTGACTTTATTACAATTAACCCTTTAAACACAATTAGTTCCCCGAGTGCCCCTATAGAATTCGTGATACCCAGCTCAGGCCCTTACTTTTTTACCAAGCTGTGTGCACATGTACGCTAAACTACGTATAGCCCATTCTGATGGAACGGACTGCGATGACAAATATGCTGTATACCCTGAAACAAACTTTCTGCACTCCATATTCAACCAGTGTGACGTATATTTAAATCAGGTCAACATATCGGCAGGCACGGGGTACTATCACCTACGAGCCTATCTGGAAAATGTCCTCAACTTTTCCAAAGAAGCGAAGGATACCTTTTTAAGTGCCGAGGGATATTATCAAGCTAAAGACGCAAGTAGTAGAAAGGACAAATTTAAAAATTCTAAAAAGAAGATATACGAGTGTTTTGGACGCCTGCATACAGATTTCACATTCCAGGAGAAGTTGCTTGTAAATGGGGTGGATATGAAAATAAAGCTCACCCGCGCGAATCCTGAGATCTGTTTAAATCTGGATGCTGTTCAAGGAGCAAAACCCGTTATGGTTCACATTATGGGGACATACCTCCGCGTACGGCAAGCGAAATTAAGTTCACCAAAACAAATAGAAATTGAGAAAAATTGACTACACGCCACAGTAAAATACCCAATTAACAGAGTACAGATCAAACTATACACGGTGCCAGCAGGGTTGGCATCGAAACAGATAGAAAACATAGCCCTGGGAAATCTACCTAAAAGGATATTAATTGGAATGCATGAACACAATTCGGTGAATGGAAAATATAAAAAGAATGCCTTTAAATGCGAGAATTTCGTCCGTAAAAATAAAACTATACGTTAATGGCGTTGCGTTGGGAGGAACATTGGACACGGACTATTCATCAGACGCTGTGTTACCGCTTTGCGCGAGAGCATATAGTAATCTGGCTCATACTGCAGGTAATTGTGATGAGCTCGGGATTAGGGTAACGCAGAAGGAATTCATTGGCCAATTTAACCTTTATCTGTTTGACATCACACCTGACTTATCTGCTAGTGTAAATACACACTTAAGTCCATAACAGAGTGGAAACATCTCAGTTAGATTGGAATTCGCCAAGCCTATAGGCGCGCCTATAAGTGTTTACCTCGAGTCACAAGCCCTAATAGAAGTAGACAGATTTAGGAGCATTGTCACTGACTTTTAAAAAATGAATGCAAATACACTTCAGAGAGTAATAAATAGTGAACGAATCATACGTTCCAAATTTATCGGTGTGTTTGCGAAGAATGAATCATTGAAATTGTCATGTACGAGAAATTGCGGTGGCCTTATTGTGAACACAGATGTTATTGGTAGTGAAGGGATTCATTGGTTTGCAATATATTTTAAAAATATGGACCGCATGTACTATTTTGATTCACTCCGGACTCAACCCTGGAGTGACCCTGTTATTGTAAAATTTCTCGATCAGTTGCATATCCCCGAAGTTGTATGGAATCTCTTCCGGCTACAAGGATATTTTAGTAATACGTGTGGGATGTACTGCCTTTCATTTCTCATGCATATGTCATGTGGTAAAGACTTTATAAATTTTTTAAAATTATTCGACCCGTATCACACTCAACGAAACGACGAAATGGTATGCAGACAGATAAAAAGCCGTTTTCCGATTGTGCGTACTCGTTGTATAGTATGATGTTTTGTTCGTGTATATATATATTTGTAACCAATAATGTTAGTTTGTATATTCTGTAGTTTAAGATGGTTATTGTACTAAAAACATGATTTCTTTCATTTAATAAATTGATAAAAATACATTGTCTTCTTCCCCAAAAAAAGGATCGAAACAAAAAAATACTTACATTATTTCATTAATGATGTGACAATCGTTGAGCTGACTGCTCGGTAAATCTTCTACCTCCGTATTCAGGTCAATGACATGGGTTTATTCAAAACGAAAAGATTGTATAACACGTGTCAAATTCTCATTGGACCTTAAAGGAGAAAGAATAATTCATAGTTCATACTGAATCTTTTTTAATAAAAACCCAAAACATATGCAGAGTATACATATAGTAAGAGTATTACAATATGAAGATATCTTTGAACCGCTCAGAGAAGTTTCTTTGAGATAATTCCGAATAACATTTATTACGGAATTTATAAAATTATTTAAAACATACAAAAGATTGCTATAAAAATTATTTAAAACATGCAAAAGATTGCTATAAAAAAATCAATAAATCAAAACCAGGACTTTAGCATAATATTAACTGCAAACTAATCTACAATTGCGATACCTAAATGAAGCATTTTTAATGTGATGAGATGAATTACTACACCCCTCCATATATACGATGAAATATTCCAGAACACTAGTTTCTGACAGGCACATTAAATAAATAACAAGTTTGTGAATAATTGGCTACAAAAAAAATTACAGGCACTTACATTTCTACGGCAGTCCGTTGCGTCGGATCGTAAGGAGGGTCATTGCAAATATCATCAACGGTTTGCGTTGGAAATAATCCATCCCGGTCAGCCGCGTTAAAAAGATTAATTGTGGACAACGCTACAATGTCACCATCTAGATATAATTCCGGTAAACTGTAAAGTTCTTGATTCATGGCGAAGGGAATGTTTATTCACTGGTGAAAATAACTACTGACTCCCAGGTGAAAATATTTTCATTTATATGCATGATCCCCAAGCACCACCCCAAAAGACTAATAGGCGGTTCGTAAGTTTAATGATTGGTTGTCAGTGTAAATGGTGTGGGTTATGATAAATTTGTGTACCAATTGTAACACCTATATTACGGGTCCACGCTTTGGACGTCCTGATTGGTCGACTAATGGGGTCTTTATCTTCTTTCCGTAGATTTAATGCTCACATCGTGTATTGCCACTTGCAATCTCACCTTGACAATAATTGCATTTGCGCCCATACTTTTCTCGGTTTTTCCATTTTTTAACCTACCCCTTTATGCAATATTCCTCGCCCCTTTGCAACATTGATCAACATTTGCCATCTCTATCACGACAATATTTTACATTATTATTGTTATTTGCGGTCACACTATTTGATCCTCAATTTTTCCCATTTTAGATAGGGAGATGGACAACTTGAGCGGCGGCAAGTCGTTATAGGAATATCTTCATCATCAGATCCACTCAGCTCAGCACAACAGGAAACAGAATTAGCGCTGCTATTCTTCATAATCCTAACATAGCTCATTACTAGACAGCACAATAACATCCGATGACACAAATATAATTAGAAAATAAGAAATCTAGAAGATCTCTACAAGCAGAATGTTCTTGTGCATTATTATTATCTGCGGTCATACTATTCTCAGCTTTCCCAAAATTCCTGACTTGTGGATTTGGTTATATATATATATATATATATATATATATATATATATGTGTGTGTGTGTGTGTGTGTGTGTGTGTGTGTTAATTGCCACTTGCAGTCTCTACCACGATGGTTTCAAATATTTGCAAAATATATGTTTGCGGTCATACTATTCGATCCTCGACTTTGACTAATGTATTCGGCTTGACTTTTTACCTGCCAATTCTCGCGTAGGAGTGTGATTAATTTGTGTTTAGCTCATGAAAATGAATGTCTGCTTGGGTTGGTAGATAAATGGGTGCCCTAGGTATCCTAGTGGTTAAGACGCTGGGGTGCTGGTTGAGAGATCGAGTCCGGGCAATGACGTTGTGATTTCAGCCTCCCCTTGCTGCAGCTTAGTTTGGATTCCACGTTAAACTGAAGTTCTAAGGCACAGTGAAAAGCTTGACCCTCGTCAAAATGAACAATTCGGTGAGAAGGAAAACCGAGTTAGCTATTATTATTACTACTGTAATTTGCACCACCCTATATATATATATATATATATATATATATATATATATATATATATATGAGATTTAACGTGGATAAGTGCAAAATTATGCATATAGGTTCGCGTAACGGTAATTTTGCGTATAGTATGTCAGGGAAAGATTTAACAAGCGTAGAGCAGGAAAAAGATTTAGGAGTTATAGTCACTGGTGATTTAAAAGTAGCGAAACAAAGTACAGCGGCGGTCAATAAGGCGAACAAAGTGTTAGGTTTTATAGCTCGCAATTTTGAGTACAAATCGCGCGATATTATAGTTACTCTTTATAAATCATTAGTTAGACCCCATTTGGAGTACGCGGTCCAATTTTGGAATCCGCATATGCGCAAAGATATAGACAAAATCGAAAGAGTTCAAAGACGAGCAACTAAGATGATTCCGTCTCTTAGGTCAAAGTCGTACGAGGATAGGCTTAAAGAGTTAAAATTGACTACACTCGAGACTAGGAGGTTAAGGGGTGATCTAATCCAGGTTTTCAAAATTATGAATGGGTTTGATAACGTAGATAGAGATAGCTTTTTCGAAATATCTCAATATAATAGGACTAGAAATAACGGGTGTAAGTTGACAAGTAGAAGGTTCGAGACAGCAGTTGCGAAAAACTTTTTTACGCATAGAATAGTAAATAGCTGGAATAGTTTGCCGGTAGAAGTAATTAGTAGCACGTCTATAAACATGTTTAAGAATCGATTGGACGCGCATGTTGATAGAAAGGGTATAGTTTAAGGTAGTAAAATTAAGGCTTTGTGGGGATAGATCCCACAGCTCAACACAAGTGTTGTGGGATATAGGGAGGCAGCGTCTTGGGTTAGGGGATACTCTCTGTCCTTACACACCCCATTTAAAGAGATTCCTCTGCCGAGCGGTGCCCCCCATAGTACTGTGAGGTATTGAAAAACTCATGATCTTCACTTGCCCCACAAACACCTTTAAATGGGAGACCCATAATGGGTGCACACACATTTCTACATTACTGTACAGTCTTTACAGCCACACCTACACTTTTCCTCGTAAGTGTATATATTGTAATGTATATGGTTGTAAATTTGACTTGGTCCGCAATCGATATGAACCGTGACTTAATGGATACCATAATGAAATTGACTGGATTCTTTGGATCTGATATATTTGCATGTCCGTTATATAATAGATATAGAGTGTAACATATTTGTAGATAGTAGTCTATTATGACTTGATCCTCTGGATCGAGAGATTCTATCTTTAGTTTTAAATCGATAATTAATTATTTTTAAATTGATAATGTATATGGTTGTAAATTTTGACTTGGTCCGCAATCGATATGGACCGTGACTTGATGGATACCGTAAAGAAATTGACCGGATTCTTTGGATCTGATATATTTGCATGTCCTTTATAAATAGATATAGAATGTAACATATTTGTGGATAGTAGTCTATTATGACTTGCTCCTCTGGACCGAGAGATTCTATCTTTAGTTTTAAACCGATAATTAATTATTTTTAAATTGATAATTATTTAGTTTCGTAAAAATTGGTCGTTGCCAATTTACCCGCAGTTTTTAAATAAGTTTCTTATGTTCTTGTGGTTCGGAACCCACGTAAAATTGTAGGTCCCCTCCACCACCACGGAGGACATACAGTTAGGTAGACCAGCCATGAGTGGATCCTAGGGTCTTTGTTGGTCTGAAACATTATAACATTATAACATTATTATATGGAAATATGATAAGGAAAATCATTACTTAATCAAAGGCTAATTTAGCCTATAAATAATTTGGAAAACAATCACGTGATGCTTATGTATATATTTAAGTTGTTTTTAACTTCATTATAATAGTAATAATGGCAGTTATAATAATACGAGTGGAAGAAGACAAAAACCAGTTTTGGAGACGAGAAGTGGGACAAATCGACCTTTGCGGTTTGCCTCGGCGAAACAGGCGCGAGTTTATCTTCCTTCCCTCGAATAAAGATTTGTTTTAACGTATGCCTTCCTTGTCTTTCGAATTATAGGTAAAATGAATATTATTTTTATAGAATATTTAAAATTGTTTATTATCAAATTTAATATACAGTTTAGTATATCTATTGTGTATTTTAAACCTGTTTTCATATGGGAAAATTAATATAAATGTGTATATATAAATTTCTCAATTTAGTATACTGTAAAGAATGAATTAATATTAAGATAAACGAAAAAAATGTACGAAATTGAGAAGACATCAGTTGGCTAAAATTTGGGAAACTGAACAAAGAACGGAAAGTTTGTTAAAATTTGTTTTAATATAAAAGTATATATAGACTTCTCATTTAATTCTTTTATCATTTACTTTAATTTCTCTGAAATTTAATTATAATGAATATTAAGATGAACGATTTCATTTTGCTAAGCCAATTTTCTAGTGTATTTCTTTTATTGTTAATATTGGGTATCGTTTAAATAAGTAGTTCTCTTGCTGAACAAAATTAAGGAGAAAGTGAATCTTGCCTTTAATAAAGTAGTTAAATTAAATGGCGGTATCTGATAACCCCTCCATATATAAATAAAAACATTGTTTGGCAACTCAACCTAATAAGGTATACCTGAACAATTAAAAACACTATTTGGCAACTCATGGTATCTGGCAACTCCGACCTCTATATAACAGCTGCTTCGCCCCTGGACGCTCATAATGCGTCTGGCTCCAGCCAGGCGAACACCTCCTTCCTTCTTAGGTTAAGGCTTAGGTTAGGTTTCCCTTTGGGGTGTGAGGACATCCCATCTTCTCCCCCAAAGACCTCCTCTTTCTCCTTTCTCTCCCTCTCTCAGGTTAAGGCTAACCCCTTTGGGGGAGGTCATCCTCCCTTCTCCCCCCGAAGCTCCCTCCCCTCTCCCCCTTGGCAAGATTGAGTTGTTGCACAACCCTACCCCCTTTTCAGCATTGATGTTGCATAAGCCTTGCAACATTGATGTTGCATAACCCCTCCCCTCCTCCCCCTTCATTGCACAGCCCCACCCCCTTCATTGCACAACCCATTTGCATCAATATTTGCAATTGCATTGCAACATTCCTGCACTCTCCCATTTTTAACCCATACTACTGACGTGTGACAATTCATTTCGAAATTTACAAAAGTCCGCGTGCTGGAAGTTGGGAATTTTTGTCGAGTTAGTTGGTTTCGAGTGACTTACTGAGAGGACAAACTCTACCATATTGTGATCGCTAATACTTAACGGTTCTATTGAAGAACCGTGATTAGCCTATCATCCGTAGTTATTACTAAATCTAAAATACTGTCCAACCACGTAGGTTCCCCAACCTTTTGAATAAGAAAGCTATCCTCGAGAAAATTAACTAAACGATTACCTTCTGCGTCTCCCTGCATTGTATCGTAATTCACGTTGGCGCAATTAAAGTCACCCATAACTAAAGCCTGCTCACTACCTATTATTCTCTTTAGTTCACGATATAACGCTTCGTCCGTATCAGCTGTTTGATTAGGGGCCTATATATAACCGCAACAACAAGTTTGAAATCGTTCAATTTAAGTTCTGCTATAATCGAATCTATCAGTTCTGGAATTCTGTGCTTTACTTCTATAACGTTCGTAATATTATCTTTGATATACAACATAACACCGCCTACTCGCCTACCTATTCTGTTTTTAACTAAAAGTCTATAACCTCTAATTTGATACTCCCCTACAAAGTCACGTGTTTCAGTGCTGGTCCATGATTTATTTATCGCAATTAAATCATAGTCTTTACAAGCAAATAAAGAAAAAATTCGTTTATTTTATTTCGTAGGCTACGAGCATTTAATAAAACCTTCAAATTGTTTGTAATTGCGACACCTTCGCGAGCGCAGGGGAAATTTGAGGAAATTACGCCGGGACTGTTCGACTTAAGGCGGCCTGAAAAGAAGAGACAGTATTATGGAATAGTCTTCCTAAACGCGCAGCTCCGACGTCATTAAGATGAAGTCCATCTCCGAGGAACAAGTCCCTTCTGCCATAGAAACTGTTCCAAAAATTCGAAAAATGCACTCCTTCCTGTTGGCAAAGATATTTTAGATTATTGTTGATATAGGTCGCCTTGCTGTAGAAATCGTTACGTTGGATAATTCGAGGAAGTATACCTGTTAAAACAATCTTATTAGTTTTTTCCTTTAGTCGCTCTAGTAAGTCCCTGTACCTAGCCAGCAGCTCTTCCGATCTAGAATTTAAGACGTTATTAGTACCGACATGAATAACATACGTTGCGACCTCAGAAGTTCCCTCTGTAAAATGGTCAACACTATTAGTCATATCATCCACCCTTCCACCAGGGTAGCAGTAACGGCGCCTACGACGAGGGTTTCTCCCACAGAATTCCTCGAGCTGCCCTCGAACAATGGAATCGCCAACGAGTCGTTTTTCCGGTTCATCAGCATCTTCGAAACCTAAAACAGAAAACTATTTATATTATTAGTAGAAACTGAGACAGGAGGGGTCGTAACTGAAGTCTCAAGGGATTCTAATTTTGCCGTCTCACTCCTTCCTCAGCACTTCCATACTTGAACACCACCTACAAACTAACAGTTCATTAGTACTAGCCAAAGTAAACGCGTAAGCGGCAAATTTCCCTTCACAGCGACCGCAAGTACTTGACGGGGGTGCCATGCTGTTCATTAATTAAAAATAGAAACAAAAAACGAGCATTTGAAAATTAATAAATTACAACGTAGGTCTACCGCGTGCTTATTGTGCCGTCACCTGCGCAAGCCCACAAAAATGTTCTTGAAACGCAAAAACAGTTCTTGTAACACACATTTATACTAAATTAAGCTACCGACGAAGGATCTGTAAAAGAAAAAGTATTAATAAAACTTATCTGTCGGCTATTCGACCAAATTTTTTCTTTCCTTTTTTCCTTTTTCCCATGGAGAGTGACCACACTCTACTTGATGAGCCCGTAGCGAGGAAAAATGAACCTTATGAAACCAACCTCGTTTTCTAATAGATTCGAAAACCAAACAAGGCAAAATAAACCTCATTAAACCTTGTTTTCTAATAGATTCGAAAAACAAACAAGGCAAGCCACGTGCACTAGCCTTGGTTTAATCAAATAATATAGTAATGAATAAAGTCAATAAATGAAATATATTCCTTAATGAATGATTAGTAGCACGATGTAATTTAGTTAAGAATGCACCAAACACTATTTTTGTAAAGACACTTCAACGAAAACCACTTATTCAATTGGTAACACTGGACACTCGATAAAACATGTCTGTTCACGAGGAAAGACTGATCACTTCTGAAGAAAGACTAATCACTTCTGAGGAAAGACTGATCACTTCTGACACACACACACACATATATATATATATATATATATATATATATATATATATATATATATATGTGTGTGTGGAAATAGCATCCCTCCTAAATAGTTTTACATTTAGGATAAAAACGAAGACGTACAGCAAAAAAAAATCATTATATTTGGCTGCTCTACGTCTTCGTTTTTATCCTAAATGTTGTAGTAATGTCTAATTAAAAATGAGAATGTTTTGGTTATAAGAAATTAATAAAGAAGATAATAATATTTAATAAATGTAATTACGATAAATAATGGTTTGTTTATAAAAAAATATATAAATACGAGTTGGCAACGCTTGAACACAGGCTAAATGCTGGGTAGGAATGCCCGGCAGTCATCGGATGGCCTTGCGTTTAAGAAGGTGTCTTTTGGTGTTAAGATGTTTTGTGTGAATTTAGAGTATTCTTTTGTATCTCTCCGACTTAGAATGTTGTGTTTTCGGTATAAATAAAGATAATAAAGTATTAATCGGGTGTATATTAATCCCCGCCGTCCCCCATGCCCAGTTCAAATTATAACGGCGCCTCAACTCGGTCACGTCTACCGTATTTATAAAGTACACCGAAAGCGAGAGAAACGAGTGTAAAGAGAATGATTAACGATAGAAGAGAAATTGAATAAAGAAAGAGAAAATAGTACCAAAAGCAAGATAAGAAAGGTTAAAAAAGGCATAATTACTACATTTTGGTGGCAGCTAACCTTATTAAATTGTTATCAATTTAATAATAGGAACCCACGCACTCCGTCATTAATATAGGCTTTTGCATTTTTTTCGTGTCTTATGAATCGGAATTGAAAATTTGTGCGTGTGTTCTTTCGATTAATCACGATAATTTTTCCACGGTATGAAGAAAATTAGTAGATATTCTGTTTCGCTACCCGTTTTGGAGTATTTATAAAATTAAGCAAATTCTGATTCCCTTTTTCTTCAAAATTCGATGACTCAAGATGGCGCCCATCATTTTCCAAATTTCTCCTCATAGCGAGCTTTTTCATAATTTTCGCGGTCAAAAAAATTTTTCTTTTCTCTTCTCGTTGTCGAGACCGTTGTAGTGTGGAGTAAAAAATTAGAGTCAAAATTCGAGAGTCGTTTGTTTCCTTCCTAACTGTTTTTTCTTTAGATTTCGTTTCGTTCGGTCGGAGAGAGAAATTTCAAAGTTGATGATTGCTGTCCGGTGACTCATCCTTTTTCTTTCTTTCCTTTCCACTTAAAGCCTACCTATTTTGTGTTTAAAGTCTTTTTTTTTACAATTTTGGAATTAGTAATAGTTGTGATGATAATAATAACAATACGAATTAAATAATTAAATAATAATTAAATAATAATATGAATTAAATTATTTTAGTTGTAATGACATTGTGACATGCATTTTTATACGGTACAGTTTAAAAGGTTGTGCGTAAATATGTAACGCATTTCTAGGTAATGAAAATATGTATGTATTATATATATACTGTATATAGCAGAGCATTCTAAGAGATTTAACGAGTAACAAAATTTTCTAGAATTTAGTAGGTAGTTTTTAAGATTATTCTTTGACTAGATGTATATAATGGATTTACAGGCCGACGTATCAACATCAAATGTGTTTACTTTTAAGAAACGCTTTGTAGTTTTTTAGTTCACTTTATACTGTTAAGTTAATTTTAAGGTTTAAAGTCGAAAAACAATTGTTAAAGACTAATATATACTGGGTCAAATTCGGACTGTTTAAGTTTATTATGCTTGTCGTATATAAATTGTGTGAGACGTCAAAATAAGCAAAATTTGTTATAAAAAGATAAAAATTGAAATTGAAATAGAGAAATTGTTTTCGTAAATTCTTTTGATAAATTAATTTATTTTTTTTATTTTTCTTATATATTCATTAATTTTTATAATTTTATAGATGGGCTGATTGTTGTTGTCTATTTTATTTTTTTCTCTCTTTCATTTTCAAGACATTTCCGAGTGATATTTTGTAAGTTAGGCTGTTTAAATTTTTTTATTCTGAAGTTAGATTTTATTGCGTTAAGGAGTGTTTTAACACTTTATTTTAGATATTAAATAATAAAAAAAAAAAAAATTTCGTTCGCGCGTTTGCACAGAAAATGTTAAAAAAAAATTTCCGGATGTACTGCAGTTAAATTCGGTTAGGAATATTTTTATAGAGGCTTGCTTACAAACAAAGCGAACACTCTTCATTATGCAATGATTTGTTTGTTTTTTTTGTTTACATAGTAGGTTGCATGTATGTTTGGGTTCACAATATCTGTTCTTATTTAGAATAACGATGTAAATTTGTAGTTTCACTTGGAAACGATGAATTGCTGGAATTCTTGTAGTTTACAAACCATACTGGGCTTTGTGTTGAAGGAGAGAGTTGTCTCTCAGATGTAATTTGTGAATTACGAGTTTTCCGCCCATGAAATTTAGCGTTTCAAGTTGGAATTAATGTATTAAAGTAACTTTTCGGTATTAATATTTAAATTTTTTATATTTAATGATTGTTTTGGAAAATTGTTATTTTTTAAACTTCAGTTGGGGCTACTTATGCAGTTGAAACTATAGCTAGAGTGTTAACCGGAGATGGAGCCTCTTAGATGGCCAGTAACGTTTTTGTGGTATCTATGTGTGCTTCCCCCAAAGTGTAAGAGGGTTCGTGATTTTCAGAGAATTGATGACATGAAGTTTCTGGGTTTCATTTTTGTCTTTTGTATTTAAATGTATTGATGTAATTTCTGAAGGTAGTTTGCATAATAATATTTGTTAAATTATAATAACGGATACTATGTATGGGCGCTTTTATATTTCTACTGTACAGTTTTGTTTCGTTGCGTTTCATGAATTTTTTTTTATCTTCTCCGATGTAACTGCCATAAGTGAACTTATTGGTAGCTAGCGTGATTAAATTTTTGCGAAATTTTTGAGATTTGTCATTTTTTTCCGTGAATTTGGCCAGAGCAAATTATAGTTATTGTTTCGAAGTGAAATGTCGAGAAAATTCGGTAAATTAAATATGAAATGATAATTAGTAGCAGTACAAACGTTTCGAATAATTTTTTGTCAACATTTCGAGAGGTTCGATTTGGAGGCAACTAAGTTGGATCCGAGTTCCATCCATTGAGTTTAGTTGACCCGATAGGTGATCGATCACCGACGAGAGAGAGAGAGAGAGAGAAGAGAAACCGAATGCGCAGGGACTTGCCGCAGGACAGTTTCGAAAGAGAAGAGTGAGAGAAGAGAAACCGAATGTGCAGGGACTTGGCACAGGACAGTTTCGGTCGAAGATGGTCTACTGGTATCTTTCCTGCAGTTAGCTGGTCACGCTGCTCGATGCTTCGCTAAATATGTGTTTTAGCACTCGGTAGGCAAACCACGAGAGTTTGAACGAATGTCTAAGACTTTACTGTCCATACACACATACAGTAGGTTCGTTGCGAAACCGCCTACGGCGAAGTGATCGTTTGATTATTGCCAGTAAGAGTGTCTTCCAGCTGGACGTAGAAAGAGCAGCGTTCACCGACAAAAGTCGAGATGAGACAGGCGAGTTGATTCGTCGACTTCTAGAATTGCAAATCCCGTCCAATTCCGGTGCGTGGTTCCACTTTCAGTATATCTCCCCTCCCCTGATCCTCTTAGAAATGGACGTCCCTCTTTTTTTTTTTTTCGCCATTTGGAGAGAGAGCGGAACCAACCTCAAGCGTGCTGACCTGTTGCATGGTGATGCAACCCCTTGCATTCTAGCGAAGTGAGCAGGAGCTGCGATTGAAAATTGAAGAAGTCCGTTGTCAGCGCAGATTGTGATCTGAACAACGTCCACCTATTATTGTACTGATTGTTATGTAATGAAATTATAAGTGAAAGGGTGCGATTATTGCCCAAATTTGTTTTGTATTTCGTGAAATAGTATGTACTCTCTGGTCAGTATTTTATATAAACGTTTTCTTGTTTTTCCTATGTTGCCCTGATAGTAACTGTATAACTATGGGAATATTTGTTTCGAATGTAAAGCGATCTTTGAAGATGAATCGCTAGAATAGATTGTGAACTTGAAATTGTATAACCAGTGTTAAAAAAATTATCCGTTATTTTCACGTTACAGCTTCGTTACAGGTTGTAAAATTGAAATTATTAGTGTGAAATGTTGTTTTTATGCAAATGTTGTGAATATTAGTTTGTTTGTTTTTTGATTTTTTAAAAGGATACAAAATATCTAATGAGTGGAATTTGTCATTGAAATGATTTCTTGTCTATCCTAACTGTGAACTTGTTAAAGGAAAAAAAACTGCAAAATAAATAACTTTGTTGAATAAATAAATAAATTTGTTAAACGATATTAATAAGTTTTCCTAGTGAAAAACTTATTTTCAAGGAGGTGATACGAGTGTAGTAATGTCTAATGTTTGTTTATAAAAAAATATAGAAATACGAATTGGCAACGCCTGAACACAGGCTAAAGGCTGGGTAGGAATGCCCGGCAGTCATCGGATGGCCTTGCGTTTAAGAAGGTGTCTTTTGGTGTTAAGATGTTCTGTGAATTTAGAATATTCTTTTGTATCTCTCCGACTTAGAATGTTAACGTTAATTTCCCCCTTGCATTACCTCGTTTATATAAAGCGTTTCGGCATAAATAAAAGTTAGTAAAATGTTAATACGCGTCGTTTGAATTATAATGGCGCCTCAACCTCGGTCACGTCTACCGTATTTATAGAGTACTCCGAAATAAGTGTGAAAAGAGTGTAAAGAGAACGATGAAAGATAAGAGAAAATGAATAGAAAGTAAAGTAAAGTAAATAATGAAATATAAACGAAGGAATGGACACTTCAAGGAATTAATTACTACATTACTACACTGTAAAACTACGTCTCCTGAGGAGGGATCCTATTTCATATGTATCTCAACGTTATGAACTAGAGGTTTTGAGAATCCACCGTAAATTTGAGAAATCTGTCAGAAAATTCAAGATTTAAAAAAAAAAGGCTGCAGTCAAATATAAACTTTTTTACTCTACGTCTTTG
>JAJOZX010003331.1:205000-210000 GCA_023014485.1 Bathynomus jamesi
TTATATAATAGATATAGAGTGTAACATATTTGTGGATAGTAGTCTATTATGACTTGATCCTCTGGATCGAGAGATTCTATCTTTAGTTTTAAATCGATAATTAATTATTTTTAAATTGATAATGTATATGGTTGTAAATTTTGACTTGGTCCGCAATCGATATGGACCGTGACTTGATGGATACCGTAATGAAATTGACTGGATTCTTTGGATCTGATATATTTGCATGTCCGTTATAAATAGATATAGAATGTAACATATTTGTGGATAGTAGTCTATTATGACTTGCTCCTCTGGACCGAGAGATTCTATCTTTAGTTTTAAACCGATAATTAATTATTTTTAAATTGATAATTATTTAGTTTCGTAAAAATTGGTCGTTGCCAATTTACCGGCAGTTTTTAAATAAGTTTCTTATGTTCTTGTGGTTCGGAACCCACGTAAAATTGTAGGTCCCCTCCGCCACCACGGAGGACATACACAATACACGATTACGAACACAGTTAGGTAGACCAGCCATGAGTGGATCCTAGGGTCTTTGTTGGTCTGAAACATTATAACATTATAACATTATATATACATATATACATATATACCATATATATATACATATATATATATACATAGATATATACATATACATATACATATATATATATATATATATATATATATATATATATATACATATATATATATATACATATACATATATATATATATATATATACATATATATATATATACATATACATATATATATATATACATATACATATATATATATACATATACATATATATATATACATATACAGTACTGGCCAAATTATTAGTTATTTTTTTAAAATTTCATTTTTTGTATAAAATGTTCAATTAAACCAATTTTAAAACGTTGAAAAGTTATTTATTTCTACCAAGAATGCATAGTCATTATTTAGCAATAGTTTAGTACTTAGTTTTGACCCACCTTAGCTGCCATAATGGCTGCGACACGCTTCGGCATGCCATGATCAATTTTTTGCATAATTCTTTAGTCGAACGAAGCGTGTTTGTTCGTCAGTTGTCGTTTGGTTGTCGTGCGATGCGGGTGTGTTTCTCTTCTTTTACGTGTCATTGTAACTACCGTTTAATTTAAATAGTGTATTTACCCAATTTCGGCAATTATTTGTTACAGTTTTTAAGTGAATTTGAAAATGGGGCGAAAGAATGACTTGAGTCCACGGAAAATTGGCAAATACAGGTTTTATTAACTTCTTCTACATTTAACAAAGGAATCGCTGCCAAACTCCATGTTTCACACACACAGTCAGTACTTCGTATTAAGAAAAAATGGTATTTGGAGAAAATGTAGGCCCAAAAGGGTTGGAAGATGCGGCATAAAAAGGGTACGACTCCAAGAACTGATAGACAGATTGCATTTTGTCTCTTAGAAATAAAAGAGCTACTTGCAAAAACATTTCCAGTAGTCTAGCGGCTGATGGCATCATATTAGTCGTAGCACAGTCAACAGGAGGCTTCTAACTGCCGCTTCAAAGCCTACCGCCCAAGGAAGAAGCCCAGGCTCACTGAGGCTATGAAAAGGCACGTTTTTGCATGGGCAAAGGAACACATTAACTGGACTAGTGAGGATTGGGAACAGGTAAGAATAATATTTAACATTAAATAGAATGTTAATACATTAAATACAGTATGCATAGAAGTGTATTTACAGTACGTGATAAAACTGCAGTAAAAATATCTGAAAAGCAGCAAGTCATACTGTACTTCGTTTTAACTGTACTTCATACGCTATGCACTGACTCTTTCACAGGGCTTTCTTTGATTGCAGGTGGTGTTCTCCGATGATCAACGATTGCCGTGCTTGACGATCGTGTTCAAAGTGTAAGAAGAGGCCTGAGAAGAATTTTTGCCTGAGTGTCTGATGAAAACGGTGAAATTTCCACAAAAGATCATGGTTTGGGGAGCAATTTCTGTGCATGGAACTAGTCGTTTGAGCATTGTTGAGGTGAATATGAACCAAGTCAAGTATATAGAAGTACTAAAGAGACGTCTACTGCCTCAAATAAGGAATGGTATGGTAATAGACGTTTGGATTTTTCAACAAGACTCAGCTCCATGCCACACGCAAAGTCGGTTAAAAAATGGTGTCATGAAAATAGTGTTCGTTGCTCCCATGGGCTGGAAATCTCCAGACATGAACCCAATCGAAAGTTTATGGTGTATTTTAAAGGACGTAATCCATGAAACGCCGATAACAACAAAACACCAACTCATAGAGCGACTTATTCAAGTCTGGTTTCACTCTACACGTATTAAGGAATTATGCAAAAAATTGATTCATGGCATGCCGAAGCGTGTCGCAGCCCTTAAGGCAGCTAAGGGGGGTCAAACTAGTACTAAACTATTGCTAAATATGACCATGTATTCTTGTGTAGAAATAAATACTTTTCAACGTTTAAAATTGGTTTAATTTAACATTTTATACCAAAATGAAATTTTTAAAAAATTCCTAATAATTTTTGGCCAGTACTGTATATATATATACATATATATATATACATATATATATATATATACACATATATATATATATATATATTATACATATATATATATATATATATATATATATACATATATATATATATATATATAATATATACATATATATACAGATATATATATATATATACATATATATATACACATATATATATATACATACATATATTATACACATTAGGGTCTCTTATTTTCGAAGTGTTGATTGTTTTAGGTTGCGCCCCCTCAACCAGTTCCATTCGTTGAAAAATATCACATATAAAATTTTTTGGATTGAACAATTTTTAGAGGTCGCCCCCGCTTATTAAAATTCATAAATATATCTATTATTTTTATGCATTATATTTGAAATTACTAGCAGTTGTCAGTATACTAACATATGTTTTTAATTAATTAATCATCATATTTATGATGATTCAATTAATGAATATATTAGAGATAATTGTCAGTTTGTAGCTGAAAATTGCTTGATAAGACAAGATCACCTGTTTAAACATGTTTCATCAAGATGCTCCAGATTATGTTGCAATTGTTTATTTGTCATCATTCAGTGTTCTGCTGTCATAAGTAAAAGGTGTGTAACTGTGTATCACTATACTTCTTTTTTTGCTATTATCAGATAATAAACTATGTTATTTATATTTTTCACAATTATTTATACTGATTTTGTTATTAGTGTTTGAAAAAAATTTAATGGATTTAATGAAAAAATTAGAATTTATGCTCTTATACACATATTATGAAGTTTTTAAACAATGTTGCTATTTGTCACAAAGAATTTAATTTAGTTCAATGGAAATTTTACCTGACATGTGTTTCATGATCTGTTTCTATCAGTGGCGTCACTAGAGGGGTGCGGGGGGTTTTTGTGCAGTGTTTGAGCAGAAATTTATTATTTTTTATAAAATATCCCTGTAGTTATTATAACAACAAAAATTTTTCGTAAGCCCAGCTTACATGTATCAATATACCTACAAGGCTAAAACTCTATGCTAATTTACTTTTTGAACCTTCTAATGCGCTCCGGTCAGAGCTGTCATTATTACCCAATTACAATGACGCTTCGAATCACGTGGTTTCGTCTGCACGCTCTAGAAGCACGCGCTGTTGTTTTCGTTGCTGCTGGTGTTTTATAGTCGCTGATTTTGTCAATTTTTCTGTTGTTTTAGCTACAATATTGTGGTAATTAGTATTTGTGAACCTATACCAATAACGTTTTTGAGAATGAAGTAGTAATTAAAGAAAAGAAGGAGAAAAATAAAAAAAGGCTTCCGCTCAGTTGTTGCAGCCTCTGTCTTTATGATGTTGCAGCCTCAAATTTATGAGTATATTTCCATATGCATTTGTCTACAACTTCTACATTATTTGGGCCGTTATTGATTATGCAAACCTAATCCATTAATGTATCTCATGTAACGGTAAAGTTTAACGTTAAAATGAACATAATTTTGATGTATTCTTAAACGTTTTTACTTCGAATTCTGTTTTCTTACCGAATTTTCACTTTAACCACATGAAACTATGTAAATGTAAATACATTTAGGCTGTGCGTATGATATTGTAATTTAAACGAGTAATTTTAATTTTGCTAGTTTGTTTTATGTCACTACTATTGCCATACATTCGTGATATACGGGAATTCGATTTACGAGTAACATTAGTACAAAAAAACATTACTAAGGATTCTGCATGGTCTGGTACGGGAGGAGGTCCATGGGGGGGGGGTGACACCATATTACCGCACTGGGTGACACCAACCCCTAGTGACGCACTGTTTCTATTTTCCAATAAATAGCAAAATAAATTTCTACTACAAAAATATTTATTCCTTGTTTCTTAGATTAAAAATAATAGGAATAATAATTGAGAAAATACGTTAGATTTATAAAATAGACCAAATTAACTTTATGTCTACCAATTTTTTTTTTTTTGTAATTTAAAAAAGTCAAAACAGTGATTTAGCCCTGCTCTACAAACCATAACACTACATTAATATTTTGTTTTCTTATTTTGCAGATGAATACAAGAAGACCATTCTATTTGCTCGGATCTACAGTAGTGATATTAAAGGCTCAAAGCTGCCCCATATAGGCAAGCTTTTGGTTATTTTATGCACCTCCACAGAGAGAAAAACATGACAATCCGCGATGCTCTGCGTCAATCTATTCGAGCCACAATAGTTATCTGGGATAAGGCCATATTCCTACTCAGCAGGAACCTCGTCCATGAGAAGTTAGAGAATTTCTTTAACGAATGGACTTGCTTAAAGAAGCATGCTTCCAGAACAAGCCAAGCCATAAACCAAGGAGGCTGATTTTGTAGAGCGATTGGAAGATCTCTTTGACATCACCCATGGAGACGCTAGAAGCTGATCAAGAATCGTGAGGACTGGGAGTTCCTTCAACTGCAAAGACAAAAAGGTCGTCCTGGCTCAAT
>JAJOZX010003331.1:220000-235000 GCA_023014485.1 Bathynomus jamesi
GTTTCGAACAAAATCTGGAACTGTTAAGTACGCAGTTCCACGGGAAGGCTGAAGCTACTTTCGTGATTCATTCGTTCGGCATTGAAATGTTTAAGGAAAAAGGATATAATCTGATTTAAAAACTCAAAGTTTCATTGAAAAAAATCAGAGAGGCTATTTTAATATTTAAATATAAAGATCATAAGATCATGGGGGTGCTGCAGTTCCACAGTGCCTACCTGCGAGCCGCTCCTGAAAAAGACCTTGGCTTATGTTAAAGTTATTTGTAAGTTGGATAATAGCAGACTCAAAAATATTTCTATTAACAATGTTGCTAGAGTGAAACAAAACTGAAGCATTATTCCAATCAATACAGTGGGATAACTCTGACAAATGGACAAAAAGGGCACTGGACGACTGTGCCGTTCTAACGGAATATTGATGCTGTTTTACACGCGTGTGCAAATCCTTTCCCGTCTGACCAATGTAAAAGGAATCACGTTTACAACCAATTTTATAGATAATGCCAGAATTATTGGTAGGGCTATTTTTTACTATGATATTTTTCACAATATTGTTATATGAAAATACTACATTAATATCCAAAAGTTTAAGTGCATTAGCATGCCTTAAAAGCCTGAGAAAAATGGAAGTACTAAAGTATTCTTTGACAAAGTGCGAGTGTTATTATTCACACGATAGAATGTTCGTTTTGCCTTGTTAAGACAAGATTCCATAAACGCAGGTGGGTAGCACAGATCACTTCCAATACCGTTAATTTTTTCCAATTCAGCATCGATGTATTCCGGACTAGCGATCCTAAGAGCGCGGAGAAACATTTAAGAAAATATAGCCTTCTTAATGGGGATGTCATGTTCAGAGTAAAATTGTACGTAGGACAAATTGCTTGTCTTTTCCGATAGATACTAAACTTAAAACCTGGACTTTCCCTATGTACACGCACATCCAAAACGGGATTGAGTTGTCTTGTTCCACTTCTAAAGTAAAATTAATGGAAGGCACTTTGTCAAAGAATATTTTATTACTTCCATTTTTCCCAGGCTTTTTAGGCATTGCTAATGTACTTAAACTTTTGGATATTAATGTAGTATTTTCATATAACAATACTGTGAAAAATATCATAGTAAAAAATAGCCCTACCAATAATTCTGGCATTATCTATAAGATTGGTTGTATGTGATTCCTTTTACATTGGTCAGACGGGAAAGGATTTGCACACGCGTGTAAAACAGCATCAATATTCCGTTAGAACAGGACAGTCGTCCAGTGCCCTTTTTGTCCTCTTCTCAGTTATCCCACTGTATTGTTTGAAATAATGCTTCAGTTTTGTTTCACTCTAGCAACATTGTTAATAGAAATATTTTTGAGTCTGCTATTATCCAACTTACAAATAACTTTAACATAAGCCAAGGTCTTTTTCAACTCGATCCTGTTGTTTTGAATTCGTTCAGAATGGATTTAGACGAGAAGGGCAGAGTGCTAAAACTTTGGTAGTTTTCCTTTATAAATTAGTATGCTCCTCTTACAATTTTTATTTTTCAATATATTTTTATATATATATTTTGTAGTGATGTCTAAATTAAGAATATTAATTTTTGTTTAATAAAGATTATAATGTTTAATAATAAATGTAATTACGATAAATTAGTAATGTCTAAATTAAGATAAATGATGGTTTGTTTATTAAAATTATTAAATACGAATGGGCAACACAAGGAGTCGGCCCGCGAAGGCTGGGTTTCGAAAAATACCCGGCAGTCATTCGGACAGCGTGGGCTGGGTAGGGCGTTTCCTGTGTGTGACAATGTAGTTTTAAAGTAGGAATATTCTTTCGTATTACTCTCCGACTAAAAAATTATAATAAATTCCCATTCGCATCCCCCTATTTATTAAAAGTCATTTCGGTAATTAAATAAAGTGTCAAAAAGTGTAAATAGAGTGTTAATTACCCCCCTCCCCTCTTGCATTAGTCTAACGGTTTTCTGCTCTCTCGGCCGGCTACCATGAGATTTTATACGGTATAGTAAAACAAGTGTAAAGAGAAAACGAAGGAAATGCATACCGCGTGCTAAAACACATATTTAACGAAGCATCGAGCAGCGTGACCAGCTACTGCTCGAAAAATACCAGTAGACCATCGAAACTGTCCTGTGCCAAGTCCCTGCACATTTGGTTTCTCTTCTTTGTCTCTTCCGAAACTGTCCTACGCCAAATCTCTGCGCATTCGGTTTCTCTTCTCTGTCTCTTCTCTTCCGAAACCGTCCTGCGCCAAGTCCCTGCGCATTTCGCTTCCTCTTCTCTCTCTCTCTCATCATCAGTGATCGATCACCTATCCGGTCGACTAACTCATAAATGTAATTTGGATCGAACTTAGTTGCCTCCAAATCGAGCCTCTCGAAATTTAATAAAAAAAGTTATTCGAAACATTTTTCTGTGCTGCTTATCATTTCATTTAATTTACCGAATTTTCTCGACAGTTCATTTCGAAACAGTAACTACAAATTTAATTTGCTCTGGCCAAATTCACGGAAAAAACTATTACAAATTTTACAGAATTTACAAAATTTTAATCACAGCCTAACTACCAATAAGGTCACTTATGGCAGTTACATCGGAGAAGATAAAAAAAATCATAAAACGCACGAACCAGAATTGTACCGTATAAATATACAAGCGCCCATACATAGTAACCGTTATTATAATTTAAGAAATATTATTGTTCAAACTACCGTCAGAAATCACATCGATACATTTAAATCCAAAATACAAAAATGAACCCCAGAGACTTCATGTCATCAATTCTTTGAAACTCACAAACCCCTCTTACACTTTGGGGGGGCACACTAAGACGCCACAAAAGCTTTACTGGCTATCTAAGAAGGCACCATTTCCGGGTGAACACTCGAGCCAATGTTTCAACTGCATTAGTAAACCCGACTGAAGTTTTAAACAATAACAATTTTCCAAAACAGTTATTAAGAAAATAATTTTGTTTTAAATATTACTACCGAAATTAGTATTTTAATACATTAATTCCAACTCGAAAATCTAAATTTCATAGGAATCCAACTTGTAATTCACAAATTACATCTGAGAGACAACTCTCTCCTTCAATACACCCAGTATGGTTTGTAAATTACAAAAATCCCAACAATTTATCGTTTCCAAGTGAAACTACAAATTTACATCGTTATACTAAATAAGAACAGATATTATGAACCCAAAAATACACGCAACCTACTATGTAAACAAAACAAAAATTTAAAACAATCACCGCATAAAGGAGAGTGCTCGCTTTTGTTTGTAAGCGAGCCTCTATAAAAAATATTCCTAACCGAACAAAACTGCAGTACATCGAGACATAATTTTGTAATATTGTCCATGGAAATGCGCGAACTAAAAAAAAGGACATTTTTCGTTTTTAATACTCAAATTAAAATGTCAAATCAAAAGATCCTTTTTTGCAATACAATAAAAATTTAACCATTGTCGTTGAACTGGAAGGAAGGCAAATAAATAAAAATCGGCCCACCCATAAAAATAAAAATGAATGAATCTATAAAAAGTAAAAAAAAACAGAAATTAATATATCAAAAGAATTTTCTACACCAATTCCTGTATTTCAAATAAAAATATGATAATTTTCAGATTTCATAAAATGTGTTCTAAAACTTGAGACATGCCAGTTTTAAGTATATAATCAATAAATTCAACGTTACGCGTGGAAAGAACAATTAAGAATTTAATTCATAACATTTGTGCTTATTAAAGAGAAATCCTATGATTATTCATGTTGAATCAATTAAAATTTTGTTAAATAACTCTCTAAGAAAATACTAATAATAAATTTAAAAGGTACTATAATTTAATACTCAATAGACATACCGTAGTGACGACCCATATTCGAACAATATTTTACGATAGGCCTAGAAAAAGACATCCTTCCAACCCCAACACAAATTTTAACTAGCCGTAATTTTACGAAATATCAGTCGGAATTTTTGTCTTGAAAATGAAGGATAGAACAAAATAGACAAAAAAAACAGCCTACCTACCAAAATTAATGAGTATATATATATATATATATATATATAATTAATATATACATCTAAGTTAACCTGTAAGTATATAATTAAGGAGTATATATAAAAATAAAAACCAATTATCAAAATTTTACGAAAATAATTTCATTTTAATTAACCAAATTTTGCTTACTTTAAAGTTTCACACAATTCTATACGGCAAAATACAATCTTACAGTGCCCGAATGTAACCCAGTCTAAACAAGTATTTTTGAGATTTATCTTTCGACTGTCACTTAAAAATTAACTTAATCCTATAAAGCAAAGCAAAGCGAACCTTAAAATTATTTAAAATTATTTCGGCCTCGCCCAAGAAGCCTGTAATTCTAAATTAATTAAGCCTACTATTATGCACATGCCGTCGACAAATAATCTCAAAAACCTACCAATGAATTCTGGGAAATTTTGGTACTCGCTTATTAAATCTCTTACAGTGCCCTAATATATATATATATATATATATATATATATATATATATATATATATATATACCGTAAATTGCGGAGTATAAGTCGACTTTTTAAGCATGAAAAAATCTCTCCAAAACTTAGGGTCGACCTATACGCCGGGTATAAAAAGTGAACTTCTACCACAGAGTGGTAAACAAGCCTATCTAAACAAGACAATTTTAGTTTTCTGCCACAACACCAAACCCTTCCTCTTCATGAAGCGACCACACAGTTCGCAGTTGCTTTAAAATCTTTGCTTTGATCCGGGTGTGTTCTTGCCCACTTAAGTGCTTGAGGACGTTGCTAGTTCGGGTAACTGTATAGCCATTTTGACGGTTTTCGTTGATCCAACCTTCTAAGTAAATTTCCAGTTCAGGCCAGTGACAGATGCCGGTTCTTAAAGCACATTTTTTCTTAGGCGTCTTCTTCAGGGAGGCTTCATTTTTCTTCCAATCACGCACCAGCTTTTCATTAACTCCATACTTCCTCGCTACAGCACAGTTGTTTGAAGAGTTTGCAAACGCAACAACTTTCAGCTTGAAACTATCGTCATATTTCATCCTTTTTGCTGGGGGTTCCATTAGAGTAAACTAGACAAGGGGTAAATTAGACAGGAAGACACGCTGGGCTCTGGCTCTACCTAGATTGTTGTCAGGTTGGTGTATGGGTAATGAGTGGATGGATGCCGGCAAGAGCATTAGGCCTTGGTGGCTTAGTAAATTACCTTGTTGGTTTGTTCAGTATACGCTTTCGCTATAGGCTGTATCCACATTCCAATTCTAGCCTAGCTTTTGTTTGGGGGTCGACTTATACGGCGAGTATACCAGAGTAACCAGAATTTTGAGCTGAAAATTTTGAGGTCGACTTATACGCCAGGTCGACTTGTACGCCGCAATTTACGGTATTATATATAATATATATATATAATATATATATATATATTATATATATATATATATATATATATATATATATGTAAAAATGAACCATAAATAATTCCATATTCCTATACTATCTTATTCTTCATGTAATTCTTGTATTCATTTATATAGTTCTTGTATCCATTTTAAAATTTCATGTGTTATATGGTTCATGTATTTATGTAATCCTGTATATTCTTATATATTTAACTTTATATAATGCCTATACTCATATGTATGTACGTGTGTGTATTCATTTTTACATTAGGACCAAAATCGCCCAACACGAGTTTGGATAAAATTTTTGATTTGCTTTCTACTTTGCCAAATAATTGGTGACCTGTTGTTTTTTAAAATCTCAATAATTTTTTTAGATTTCGCTTAATAAGGAATCCTGCTTAAGTTTGCAATGTTCATATTTTGTATATATTCTCTTTCGTTATAAAAGATAAGATCATGTCTTGCCTAAGCATTAAAATTGTACATCTTAAACCTTAAAATTTTACTCATATGCATATTTTAGTGTCAAGATGCATAGACCGATTTCCACTTTTAGTTAACTTGGCAGATCATGATAACATCAGATCTGAAAAGTCGCGGTTTAAGATAAAAATATGGTTTCGTCTTCAAATATTTTGTTTACTCGTTCAAGCCTTACCACAGCTAAAAATTTACTTTATTTTCGAATATTGTGCAAAAATAATACAGCCTTTTTAGCATTTAATAATAATGATGTTAGCAGTTTTGGGTATATAAACCCCAGTAAAAATCTCCCATTGTCATTCAGAACTAATTCAGAGGCTGAGCACTACCTGTACATTTTAGCAGTAAATTACAGTAAAAAGATAGTCCTTTATCTTGTCCTTCGAGCCTTGCTCTCTTCAGAAGAACTTAGTCATTAAACTTTCCGGATACGCTATAAGAAGAGTCCGGAACCTTCAGCATTTTTAGTAAGTCTATCAGAGTCCTCCGAGCCACTATAGAAGAACTCGGAGAGTAATATAGAAGAAAACTACTGCAAGTCACACATCCGTTGCTGCCACCTAACTAGAACCCCCGTCGACTTCGAACCAACCCGGGCCATAGACGGAGGGGTTAACAACTGGCGACCCTTTAACCAGGATCTTCACGACTGACAACTTCTGCATCCAGGATTCTTCCAGTCTTCCAGACCCTGGAACCAGAACCAACACCCAGTTGACCGGCGTGTCACGACTTCTAGTTCGTCACATCCACCCTTGAACCGGTGCGTCACGACTCCAAGTTCTCCACGCCTAGTTTTCATCCAAGAACAAGTGGCCAGCAAGACACGTCTTCAGGACACGTCTCTAAGGATTTCGCCGTAGGAATCTTGTTAAGTACAAAACTCTTTTTTAAATAATCTTAAAACATTTGAAAAGTCAGTATTATTAACAGTTAATATTTAGTATTGAGCCAGAATTAACACAAAACACAGTGAACACTTCAGACACCAGTGATACATTTTTTTATTGAAAACAGTATTTTCACAGAATTATTGTCACATTATTCACAGAGTTATTTCAGAGTTATTTCCAGTTATTTTCACTATTTAGTTAGTATAGTATAATTTTATTTAATGTACCAAACATAGTATTACCATACCTTCACGTACATTCGAGTGAAATCTTGTTTACATTTTTTATTTTGTTTGCAATCTTTTCAAATTTTCCCCTAGTTAGGCAAATTGTTGTGCATTTATTTTTTTATTGATAGTGTAGTTAGGAAAACCCCTTAAGTGATCATTCCATAAATTAAGATCGGTCAAGCAGACCTAATTAGAACACATTAATAAGTACCTTCACATATGAGCGATTCAGACGGTGCGCTTTCTGACATCGAAAATTTACCTACACCCATTTTTCCACCTACCCCGCGCCCTTCAAACATACTCCCAAACACACAAACATTCAGATCCAGAACAAGCCAATATGTCTCAGTCTCAAACCCCCGCCCCAGCATACATTAACTTAGGCAGACTAGTAAACCTTCCCATACTGTTTTAATTTTTAAGGGGACCATAGATAATCGCTTTGTTGAACCACGCGTAAGACCTTGGATTGAATCTTTAGAGCAACATTTCTTACGCGAAAACATCACCGATGATGATATAAAAATTAGGGAAGCAAAAAGATTTATCGACCCTAAAGAAGGGAATGCTCATGACACAGTCACCTACGTCCCATCAATTAGCGAAGCTACAACATGGGACGATTTTAAACAAAACTTATTAGAATTTTTTAAAGAAATAACACTTGCACAACCCTTAGCCACGTTAGAAGCAGTCTTCCAAGCTAAATGGAAGAAAGAGGAACACGAAGATTTAAACAATTTTATTACACGAACACATAAACTTGTAGGAGAAGCCCTCCGTGCCGCAGAAAATGCATGTGGCATAACTTTCACTTCGAAACAAAGAAATCTAATAGTAGCAACAACCATTTACCAAAACCTACCCGGAGCACCTAAAAAAAAGTTTCAGGAGTTTTTAAATGTTGACAAACCTGTAAGTGTAGCCATAAACAAAACACGGGAACATTACCCCGATTTAGCAAACCAGAACTACCGAAAGAGTAGAGAAACCCCTGTACATTACATTCAGCAGCAGCAGCCACAACACCAACAGCAACAACAACAACCCTATAAATCGAGGCCAATGCAGGGAACACCACCCCAGAAACAAGCCCCCCAAACCCAGAATACACGCCCTCCTCCACAGTGTTTTAACTGCGATAGCTTTGGGCACATGATAAGTCAGTGTAATTATCCCTCTTATTGCTCCCACTGTCACGAACATGGTCATCGCCGTGGCGATCGCCAAAAGTGTGCTGATAAAGCCCCTGCAGGGTATAGACCCCACTTTCAGAAACCAAACCACCCACGTTCCCAAAACGTATCCCAAAAGTCATCCAATCCCCAGAAACCAGTCCATTCCCAGCCTCAGTCGAACCACCAACCCAATAGATTACGACCACAGGGTCAACCACACTCTTACCCCATGTACAAACCTCAGTACAACCAGCAAGGTCAGCTAGTTCGGTACGTAGAAGTACCCGTGGAGGAATCATTTTCCCCAGAGTACAGTTTTCAAGAACACCCTCCAGCGTATGGTAATCCCGTAGAATATGACCCAGGTCCTCCCATAGAAGACCATTCGAGCCCTTTTTTAGACCCTACATTGGAGGCAGCAGTTCAACCTCCTCCCTCCTAAATTACAGTAATGAACCCAGATACGCACACAAACTCCCCATCAGGATAATAGGTGCGGACCTCCTAGATTTAATAATAAATTGTAGCACCGATAACCAAGATTTAACTGCTCTCCTAGATACAGGAGCACACGCGACGTTAATTAAGAAACAATGTGTAGATGAATTATAGAGAGTACAAATTACAAATATGAACTTAAGGCACCATCCTGCCAACTCAGAGGAGTTACGGGCACACCCATACCTACATACGGAGAAATTGAGTTATATTTAGAAGTTGGAAACGCGGTATACCCGCGAAATGTTGTATAGTGGACACAGTCGCCACCTTTCAGACAGATATCCTACTAGGTATGGATTTTTTTAACCGGAATCAATGGGAGATTTACCCAGCCGGAAAGTTAGTAAAGTGTCGAAATAGGACACACCATCTCCGTGAGAATGACAGACAGCTTAATGCTAATAGAATTAGTTCAGTTCAGATTTCCGAAAGAAATAGGAAACCCCCTCCACTTGATAGCAGTTCAAGTCAGCCGGTTGTATCCAGAGGGACAACCGCTCCAGAAATCAGACCCCAGGGTAATCAGTTCCAGTTGTTGAATCCAGTTGGATCAACACAGTCAGTTTCCAGTCAGTCAGTTTCCAGTCAGTCAGTTTCCAGTCAGCCAGTTCAGTCAGCCAGCTTCAGTTCAGCCAATAAGGCAAATTTTAGTCGCCGAACCAGAGTCAGATTCACAATTTTTCATATGCCCTACCGAGCATATAACAGTAGCACCTTATGAGAAGATTTGTTTCCTAGCAAAAGTAGTTGACAGTCAAGGAAAATTATTAGAGTCAGAGCGTACTCTGATTACAGAGAAAAGTAATTTCAAAAGAGATGTTCTTATTGCCCAAGTCCTTAGTCAGAGTCAGAATTCAGCTATCCCTGTTGTTTGTTTAAACAAAGGAAAAAGTCCTATAGAATTAACTTCAAATCAGAAAATAGGAACTGTTTCCACAGTAGAAGTAGATTCAGATTTCCCCATCAGTATGATAAATCGTGTTTCCAGTTCCTTAGAGTTAAATCCTTCAGTATTAAAAGAAGAATATAAGAAATGTCTGGAGCACTCCCTTCAGGAGTCACCAGCTTTACAGGATCCCAAACTAATGGAATCACTTCTCGATTTCCTGATAAGAAATAGAGATGTGATTGCCCTAAAAGGAGATCCTCTGGGCCGAACTAATTTGGTCCCTTTTGAAATCAAGTTGGAACCCAATTCCAAACCCATTTTCATTCCTCCCTATCGGGTTCCACATTCCCAATTAGTCACTATTGAGGAACACATCAAGGACATGTTGGAGCAGGATGTCATTCAGCCTTCAGCTAGTCCCTGGTCCGCTCCTATGATTCTCGTCTCCAAAAAGGACGGAACATCTCGCCCTTGTATAGATTTTAGACGCCTGAACAACATTACCATCCCAGACCGTTTCCCGATTCCAAACATGCAGGAAACAATTCTGAACGTAGGGAAAGCGAACTTTTTTCATCCCTCGATTTAGCATCGGGTTATTGGCAAATGGAGGTCAGTCCCTCGGGCATTGACGCTTTCTCCATAAGAGGTTTTCTAACCGAGGCCATTATGAATTCCAGGTTTTACCTTTCGGAGTCCGAAATGGGCCTGCTAATTTCTCTAGGTTGATGAATATAGTCCTTTCCGACCTATTAGGTGTCGAAGCTCTCGTTTATCTTGACGATATTATCGTCTACAGTTCGGACATAAAAACACACTTTCAACGCCTTCAGAATGTGCTATCACGCTTGAGAAAAGCACACCTTAAACTGAAGCTTGCAAAGTGCAATGTTTTACAAGAATCCCTGGTATACCTAGGATTCCTACTCTCGTCCACAGGAATTAAACCTGATCCAGCCAAATTCGAAGCCCTGGAAAGGTACCCTGTACCCAAAACCATCGACGACGCCCGTGCATTTATTAGTTTTGTCGGATTCTATCGGAACTTTATCCCCCAATTTTCAAATATTGCTAAGCCTATTACTAATTTATTCCAGAAAAATTCGAAATTTAACTGGGAATCCGATCACCAGCATGCCTTTGAAACTTTAATTAATAAACTAACCTGTCATCCCATCTTACAATATCCTGATTACACAAGACCCTTCATCATAGCCACAGATGCTTCCTCCTATGGACTAGGAGCCGTCCTATTACAGGACGTAGACGGTGTGGAATTACCCATTGCTTATGCCAGTCAACTTCTCTCTGCACCTCAACGGAATTATTCCACTACGGACCGAGAGGCCCTAGCGGTATATTGGGCTTTGAAAAAATTCCGAAATATCGTCTATGGCTACGATGTAACCATCAAGACTGATCATAAGCCACTCACGTACCTCTTCAAGGAGAAGCTACTTGAAGGACGATTGAGTAGATGGGCTCTGTGGATTCAGGACTTTGCGGCAAAAATCGTATACAAACCAGGAAAACTTCAAGTTATTCCAGACGGATTGTCGAGGCTCAAGTCCGACGCCCAAGTGAATAAAATAGGAATTCTTCCTGTGTTCGACCACGAGTGTCTGCAATACTCCCAACAACAGGACCAACACACCCAAAACCTTCGGGCGCGCCTGGAACAAAAGGAACTTTCGAAGGTAAAAGAACAGTACAACCTCAAAGATGGGCTCGTACATTTCAGGAACGAAGCTGGAAACGACCTCGTGGAGATACCAAAGGATCTCGTCGATATAGCCATTGGACTTTGTCACGACTCACCTTTGTATGGACATATGGGGCCGGATCGCACCATCAAGAGTCTTTTGGAGCGATACCATTTTCCCGAGATGAAGAGAAAGGTACATGAGTACATCGCCGAATGTCCGTCGTGTTTAAAACATAAGGGCAACGTACCATCCACAGTTCCGATGCATAAATATCCAGTATGCCAAAGGCCCTGGCAAAGAACTGGAATGGATATACTGGGACCATTTCCCAAAACGTCAAAGGGAAATCAGTACATCATTGTGTTTACGGACCACTTCTCGCGTTACAGCGAAGTAGCCGCCATTCCAGACCAGACCTCGGGAACTGTGGCAAGAGCCCTAGTGGAACGCGTCATCCAAAATCATACCACTCCTTCCATCCTAATCTCGGATAACGCCCGTAGTTTCACTTCCAAACTGTTCGAGTCACTCTGTAACATGTGTAAAATTAAAAATACACACATTGTGGCATACCATCCGCAGGCAAACGGCTTAGTGGAAAGGCACAATCGAAAGATCTTAGAAGCCCTGCGCCACGTTGTCAATGCATCCTCCCGTACATGGGATGATTCCCTTCCCATGGTACAAACAGCCATCAACAATGGCTATAATGTGTCCATCGGGGACACCCCTCATTTCGTCCCCTATCACTACGACAAGCGTCTACCTTTTGATTTGCCCGACCAAACCGACCCGGCAGTTCTAACATCTTCCGAAATGGCAGAAGCAAATCAGCAACTATCTGAACGATCTTTCAAGATTTTTGACATAATCCGCTATGCCCTCGACCAACGAAACCAACAGATGGAGCAAGAGCAACATAGGCGTCATCCCCGTCAACGGACTATAATCGTCGGCATGCGATGTTATCTGAAGAGCGTGAAACCGCCAGGTGCTCATCGCAAATTATACCCAAAATGGGATGGCCCATATAGGATTATGAAAAACCTCGGAAAAAATAGTTATGAAATCCTCGACCTCCGGGATCATTCCAAACTAAAGATCATTCACGCTGACAATTTGAAGATAGCTTCCGAACAACACCTTCTCAAAAAACAGCTGCCAGGCGTTCGAGCCGCCTATCCTTCAAAAGGTCAAAGTATTAACAAATCGGGCAGGAATCAAAAAACTGAAGTGGTCACCGCGGGAACCGCTACCCATGACGAAGATTGGTACCTCGTAATACCACCAGTACTCGGGGCAATCTCTGAACAAGAGGAGGCCTCAGAGCCAAGCGTCCCATCGGACCCAGACCCTGGAGAAACCCTTTCGAGAGGATCACTCAGTGGAACTCCACCATCTCCTCCAACTCCACCATCTCCTCTGTCACCACCCTCACCGATTGATGATCGACGCACGGACCCTACATACCGCCCGCAAATGCATCACCCACGTGAACTAGAACCTTCACATAAGAAACGAACCCGCTCAGAATCCGAGCTTAACGGTCGACCCCCATTGCCACCAAAACGAGGCCGACCCCTTCGCCCACAAACACAAGTATCCACACAGCCACCCCCAGCTCCGTATAACCTAAGGCGTAGAAATGAATAAAATTGTCCCCCTTATAATTTTCCAAATTATTTACTCTTGTAGCCCCAGCATTAAAATTTCTACCGGAGTTGCTATAGAAAAACTTGCAGAAGGTAAATTTTTGAAAGGGCACGCAGATCTTTATATAAATTTGCAACCCCCTGCTAGAATTAAAATCAATCTCCTTCAGATACAAACCCAATTAAAAACGTTTGAAAGTAAAGTCCAGAATTCTTTCCAAGGAGAAGATCAGATTAGTCGCGTTCTGTTAGAAAATACCCTCGAAAATATTCGAACTACAGCACGCGCCCTATCAGAAATATTAGCCTTACCATGGATACAAACTGAAACTAAAAACTCGGAAAACTTTACCAAAGAAGTAAAAGGGGACTGCTAGATATAGGAGGGAAACTGTTCAAAGGTTTATTCGGATTAGCAACCGAAGAAGACATTAAAAGAATCGAATTCAAATTGAATCTCTTCGCGCGAAATCGACAGTATAATGGACACATGTTAGAACAAACTATTAGGTCACTACAAGAAAACAATCGCTTCCTCCACTCCCTTTCGGACAGATTCACATACCTTGAATCCATGTTAGCTCAATACAAAGAACACAAAAGATATCTAGAATTAATAGAGATAATTAACCTACAAGTAACCCTAATCGATAAATACTTACAACGAATAACTACGATTCATTCCAAGGTTTTGCGTGCAACCCAGCTAGCCCATGGAAAATCACTCTTTCCACCCTAATACCATGGGAAACACTTCAGTCCTTGATTTACACCGCCCAGACACAATTAAAATTATCACCCATATTCCCACTCAACCACACTAATTACCCCCAATTTATAGAATACACCTGGACTGTACATGGACCACGCCTCTACACATACCTCATAATTATACCATTTTTCGATGTCCTCACTTACGACGTATATAAATTTCACCCTTTCCCAACACCCTACCAAAACAATTCTAATGTCTATCGATTGTATTTACCCACCGTACCACCTTACCTTTTCCTAACCAAAGATCTGTCAGCCTATTCTATGATGTCAGATAGCGACGTCCGACATTGCCGATTCCCGCAACCAAATAACAACTCGTTTGTCCTCCACTCAAACCAGTTATTCTTCCAACTACTAGGTCTTGCTTTATCGACTTAATTCGTGACCGGCATGCCCCGGTATGTTCATTTAAAAAATTTCATTCCCCTAAAACCGTCCAACTACGAATTGGACCAGACATCTGGGTTTCTCTCGCGAACAGGACTGCCGCTACTCTCGAGTGTCCGTCAAATTATTCCCTCATCACAATCCCTATGGTTATTCGGCTACCAATTGGTTGCTCCTTACGTTCAAAAACCCTCCAAATATACAACCCGTACAAGGTTACCTTTAATAACTCATACCCCTTCCCGTCGCAAATTAAATTTAAACACGTCATAGAGATCTTAAATCTCTCCATAAAACCTATAACCATCCTACCGGAGCTACATGCCCCTGAATGGAATGATCAATTGAGTCGGTTTAAAATTTCGGATGATAAACAAAACAACCTCTTACAAATATTACAACCTGTTACAATTTTCTCAACATCTGCCGTTAGCATTATTATTGTATGTGCTATTATCCTCGGTATATTTGTGGTGAAAAGATCATTCTGGGAACAAAGAAAACCAAGAGACACGGAACAACATGAAACTATTTATGCACGACCAAGAGTGCGTACCCAGACCACGTGAACTAGACTTAACCACCCGACTTATGATGTGTATATAAATCTGTATTATAAAACCCATAGTTATCATCTAGTTAGCATTAGTTAGGATGTTACATTATTATATTAATATCATTCTAGAGCATGGGTCGGGGAACTTTTTTGGGTATTACCCAAAAATCTATTTGAGTAAAATGAAATTACCCCCAGACTTCAAAGTAAACAAAAACAAGCCAATTGCTCTTAAAATTGTTGCATATGGTGTCTCTCATACCGCACGCATTACCCCCAAAAATTTTAAATGT
>JAJOZX010003331.1:237500-322500 GCA_023014485.1 Bathynomus jamesi
CACAGTATTTAAACAGCTAAAATAATTAATTCCATATTATTTAATTATTATTTAATTATTACTTAATTATTTAATTCGTATTTTATTATTATCATTATCACAATTTCTACTAATTCCAAAATTGTAAACACAAACCGTAAACAAAAAGGTAAGCTGAGACGGAATAACAGTGGAAGACACGAAAAGAAAAGAAAAATGAGCCATCCAGACAGTACGATCAATTTTGAAATATTTTCTCTCCGATCGAACGAACGAAAACTAAAGGACTACGACTCACGAAATTTTTTTACTCCAACGGAAAACCGACTCAGCAACGACTAAAAGAAGTTTTGAGTCTCTAGACTCCATCTCCATCAAGAAGAGAAAAAAACAAATTTTGACGCGAAAATTTCGAAGCGACGCGGAGGTTAATTTTAGAAAATAATGGGCGCCATCTTGGATCATTGAATTTTGACGAAAAGGGAATCAGAATTGAATGTTGCCTGCAAACGGGGTAGACTTTGCATTTTGATATTTTAATCATCGAAACAGAATATTCATTAATGCTATAAGCTATGATACTGGACCGAAACAATTTTTAATCGAATTAATAGGCTCATGGGTAAGCCTAGCAGAAAACCGTTAGACTAATGCAAGGGGAGAGGGGTAATTAACACTCTATTTACACTTTATTTAATTACCGAAATGACTTTTAATAAATGGGGGGACGCGAATGGGAATTTATTATAATTTTTTAGTCGGAGAGTAATACGAAAGAATATTCCTACTTTAAAACTACATTGTCACACACATGAAACGCCCTACCCAGCCCACGCTGTCCGAATGACTGCCGGGTATTTTTCGAAACCCAGCCTTCGCGGGCCGACTCCTTGTGCTGCCCATTCGTATTTAATAATTTTAATAAACAAACCATCATTTATCTTAATTTAGACATTACTAATTTATCGTAATTACATTTATTATTAAACAAAAATTAATATTCTTAATTTAGACATCACTACAATTTTTTTTTTTTTTTTGTGACCTATATATCATTCAGGTATTATCTATAAAATTGGTCGTAAATAATCCATTTGATCTTGTGTTGAATTCGTTCAGAACGGATTTAGACAAGAAGGGCAAAGTGCTAAAATTGGTAGTTTTCCTTACAAATTTGTATGCTCCTCCCACAATTTTTATTTCTATATTTATTATATATATATTTTTTTTGTGACCTATATATAGTCTCGAACTCTTTATTTACTTCAGTGTTCCTGAGGATGTCATTAGACGAAAGCGCTTGAGCACCATTCTGTGTTTCCTTTCCTTCGTGGTTTTATTAATCACATATATATATATATATATATATATATATATATATATATATATATACACCTTACCTTACCTTACAGAGGTTTCGCGCTATGATGCCTCATTTCGCGAAGGTCAAACTTGTCGCCCCTCCTCTCGAGTTGGCCTGGTGAAGTAGTGAGTTGGTTTCTTGTGCTCTCCACCTCACATAGCCAGGTACGCCCGGCTCATCGGGGATTGTTCTGAGCCAAGTGTCTAGTTTTCTTTTGAAGATGTCCACTGCAACTCCCTTCGTGTTTCTTAGGTCTTTGGGCAACTGATTAAACAGTTTTGGTCCTCTCACTACAAAACTATTTTCTTTCAGGGTTAATGATGTTCCCTGTCTCGCCTTCAATTTGGGAATACGACACAGTCTACCGTTTCTACCTTCCACCGTTGTTTGGGGAGTTATAGGGTTCAGAGTAAGATTAGGGACTAGTTTCTCCATTATTTTCCAAGTGTAAATAATGGTGTGTGTGTCTCTTCTCCTTTCCAGTGAATATAGGTCTAGTTCGCGTAACCTTTCCCAGTAATTTAGTTCTTTGCACCCATTGATCTTGGCTGTGAAGCTTCTCTGGATCCCTTCCAGCTGTCTAATGTCTTCTTTTTTATATGGGGTTGTTAGAACCGAGCAGTATTCCAATTTGGGTATGATCAGGGTTTTCAGTAGAGGAATCATTACATTCTTATCCTTTCATTTAAACATTTAAAGGTTCTCAATATCTGTTCCGTTATTCTCTTTGCTCTGTTTACTGGTATCTTATTTTGTGTTTCAAATTTCGCATGATTAGTCATTACAACCCCTAAATCTTTTGCTCTGGAATTTCTCTGAATTTCTTGTCCATCTGGGGTATAATATTCCATGGACTTTAGGTCTTCTCTTTTTCCGTACCGTAATAACAAATTTCTCGGTGTTAAACTTCATATTGTTGTCTTCCGTCCACTTGTAGATTCTGTTTATGTCAGTTTCTAGAGATCCTGTATCTTATAGGTTTCTTATTTTTCTACTGATCTTTGTGTCATCCGCAAAGGATGTTACTGTGCTGTCCCTGGTAACGTCCTCATCTATATCAGTTAGCATGATTATGAAGAGTAGTGGACCTAATACTGTTCCTTGTGGTACTGAGCTGAGGACTTCTGATTCTGATGAAGATACTCCTTGTACTGTAACGACTTGCCGCCGCTCACTAGGGAAATTATATATCCATTTCCCTACTTTTCCTGTTATTCCTATATACTTCAGTTTATGTATTATGATTCCATGGTCACACTTGTCGAACGCTTTAGCAAAGTCTGTGTATAGTACATCAGTTTTCATTACTTTCAAATGCATCAATAATGTTGTTGTAGTGTTCCATTAGTTGTGATAGGCATGATCTGCCTGACCGAAACCCGTGTTGGTTATCATTGAAGTTTTTAGATAGATAGATAGATAGATAGATAGAATAACCTTTATTAATAATAATAAAATAAATAAATTTTTTTCAATTTACAATGACATGAATAATTGTGAAGCTCGACTATTTATTTTATTTAATTTAGTCCTTAAGCTTTAGGCTTTACTGGGCTCTTATTAAAAATAAGCAGCTAGTTGTTATAAATTAATAATAACACTGGGGAACAAAAAAAAAATTTTTTTTCTTGGTGCCTGAGATTTTAGACCTTATTCTGGATATTTTCATGCCACTGATTCAGAAAATATCATCCATTTTGTTCTAGCAGCTCTAGTTTTTGAGATATTGCATACGTCATTACCTACTTTATTACCCTTCTGGAACGGTATTATGAGTTGCTCGTAAATCTAAATGCATCTGTATAATTAAATTGTAGCTATGATTTTGCTGATGTTGCTGTTTTGCATGTGTATTGTACATGTACTAACGTGAATTCTTTCCTGTTACAGGTGTTGATATGCTTCATCACGAAGAAAGTGTTTAAATCATCCAGATGTGTTTTGTTTTATCTGCGGAGAGTACACGTTCATTGAACAGAGAAAAACTATTACTGATTTTGTGAAAAAAAGCTTATTTTGCCTATTTCAAAGTACAACTAGGGGACCAAGATAAGCCATGGGCTCCTCATGTTGTGTGTAAAACGTGTACGGAGCATCTGCGGCAATGGACCAACGGAAAGAGGAGGTGCCTGAAATTTGGTATACCAATGGTATGGAGAGAACAGAGAACCACAGTGATGACTGTTACTTTTGTTTGGTGAATATAAAGGGCATCAATGGACGTAACCGGAGTAAATGGACGTATCCTGACATAGACTCAGCTAGACGGCCTGTTTCACATTCAGATGAGATACCTGTCCCATCATTCAGCCATCTTCCAGAGCTCCCTCAAGAAGATGATGAATCTGCTACTGACAAAGAAAGCATATGTGGGCAAAATGACAGTGATTTCGAAGGACCGTCATCAGTTGCAGAAGGTTTTAGTCAACACGAATTAAACAACCTCATAAGGGACTTAAGTCTTTCGAAGAAATCGTCTGAATTGTTAGCTTCCAGGCTGGGAGAAAAAAATTTACTGCTGCCGGGAACCAAAATCACGTTATATCGCGACAGAGAAAAGGATTTACTGCCCTTCTTCTCAAAAGAGAACGATTTAGTTTTCTGCAACAATGTGCGCGGATTGCTGATGAAAATGGGCATATCGGAATACACACCAAGTGAATGGCGGTTATCCATAGATAGCTCCAAACGGAGCCTAAAATGTGTTCTTCTACACAACGGCAACAGATACAGATCAATCCCAATTGGTCACTCAGTCGGTATGAGAGAAGAGCACGGGACAGTCGCCCTAGTCCTAGAAAAGATATCATACCGAGACCACCAATGGGTGATTTGTGTGGATCTGAAGATGGTGAATTTTCTCCTGGGCCAGCAGAGCGGGTACACCAAGTACCCGTGCTTTATATGTCTCTGGGACAGTAGAGCTAAAGATGAACACTGGGTGAGAAGACAATGGCCTCTGAGAGAAAACATGGTGGTTGGAGAAAAAAATATCATCAAAGAAGCTTTGGTTGACAGAGAAAGGATCATATTGCCACCACTGCACATCAAACTAGGTTTGATGAAACAATTTATAAAGGCTTTGAACAGAGATGGGACGTGTTTTGGCTACATATGTAGAAAATTTCCTGCGCTGAGCATGGAAAAGCTGAAGGCAGGTATTTTTGATGGACCGCAAATCCGGGAACTCATGAAAGACCCGCGTTTCTAAGATTCAATGGACAACATTGAGGCACGTGCGTGGTCATCGTTTAGTATGGTTTTGAAGAATTTCCTTGGGAACTATAAGGCTGATAACTACGGTGAACTAGTGGAGAATATGCTCTCTTCTTTTTGTAAACTTGGCTGTAAAATGAGCATCAAACTGCATTACCTCCACAGTCATTTGGATCGTTTCCCAGATAACCTCGGTGATCTAAGCGAGGAACAGGGTGAACGATTTCACCAAGAACTAAGGACCATGGAAGAACGGTACCGCGGACGATGGGATACTCACATGATGGCAGATTACTGCTGGAGCATCCAACGCGAATGTCCTGGCACATCTCATCGCAAGAAATCTCAGAAACGCGGTTTATGTGAGGTGTCTCAATGAAAGAACTTTTGCCGTTCGTGTCTCAAGCTTGTTTGAATTTAAGAAATATTTTTCGTACCTTATGCTTGTTTGATGTTAATACACTATTTTTGCTGACATTCATCATACTTTTGTATTCAATTGACAACAACAGTGATTGCCAGTCAGCAATTATATAATATTATATACATTATATAGAAATATATATAGATATATATCATATCTTGATAAGCAGAGCTGATGGAGAAAACCTAATGTCATTTTTAGAATCAGCGACGTCAATATACCCAGAAACAGGTCTAACATCTAAGTCACCAAAAGTTGTGTTCCCCAGTGTAATAAATGAATAAATAAGTAAATAAGTATTATTAATAGTTAAAACATGTCGTCCAATATTAAACAAAGTCATAGATTTTCTGTCTACCTATTCTTTCATATATTTTAGTGAGATGTAAGCGACATTGGCCTATATTTTTTGGCCTCAGATCGATCTCCTCCTTTATATATTGGGATTATGTTTGCGCTCTTCAGGATGCCCGGTATTTCTCCCGTGTCTAGTGATCGTCTCCATATCCAGTATAGGGGCTCAGCGATTGCATTCTTGCAGTTTTTGATCAGTGTGGCATTCCATTTATCCGGTCCTGCCACTGAGTGTTTTTAGTTTCCCTATTGCTTGTGTAATATCATCCGTCGTAAAGTCGAAATCCGTTATACTTTCCCCTTGTGGTTCTTCTTTTATCGCATATCAATTTGTCAGTTTTTAGGATACTGAAAGATGATTCATACTGAGTTCTTAATATTTCGGATACTTCTGTTAGATCATCAGATAAATCACTGTTCTCATTTTTTAAAGGTCCGATAGTCGCATGGTTTTTCGACTTTCTTTTTGCGAAATTATAGAAGTACTTTGAATTAGCCTTTATCGCTTCTATAGCGTCGTCTTCTTTTTCTGTATGCTTCTCGATTAGTTCCTGTATGACGACATCGATACTTTGTAGTTTATCATTTAATATTTTTCTGATGTTGTTATCTTTACAATTACTTAATTTTGCAGTCACTCTTTTTCTCTTTCGAAACAATGCCCTCTTTTGTCTCGAAAATGGTTTTCGAATCTATTACTTCCATGCTGGATGTCACATCTTCCCAGTTTATAGCTTTGGAGTGAAAATTAAAAATTTCGAATTGCTTCTTTCTGTTGTGCGTGTTCTTTCCTTTCCTGTTGCCTTTATATTAGTTGTTATTTCAATGATGTTGTGGTCCGATATCATAGTTGGGGATATTTCTACATTACAGTATCAATTAGATTACTGTTGTTTGTGAATACAAATCTAGGCAGTTGTTTTTTTGTTTTTGTTTTTTGTTATTTCTTGCGTTAACATAAGCAGTATGTAGTAATATCCCCGAGTTTGGGGAGAGGAAGTTGGGGTGCTCTGAAATCCTGCCCCCGGAGGGGCCACCTGAAGGCCTTCGCCTTCGTTATGAGGGGCCCCCCTTACTTAAGTTCCTAACGCATTTATGGGGTCTCATCGTCCTTAATGAAGGGCAGCTGCCCCTTGAGGCCCCCTTCCTCCTTGGGGAAAAAAATAAAATAAAGGATTCATCCTCGCCTTCTTTCACGAGAAAAATCCTCCTGTGGGGGGGATCTTTCATAGTCTTTCATGAGACAAACAAGAACAAACACGCAAAAACAAGCAAACAAACGCTGGAAGCGTTCGTGCAGAAGATCCATTTCTGGAACACCAGTCTTGAAATGATATTATAAAAAAATACATATACTTAAAGATTGTAAACATTGTGAAGAAAAAATTACAACATTGTAAAGATGAGAATACCAACATTTGACTATGGAAGAAGTAAGGGTAATAAATGATGAATGCGATTTAGGAAGGTTATGTCAAATCAGTCTCTTATGACTCATATGTAAAAAAAGGATGACTTGGATTTGGAAAAGCTTTCTTAAGTGCTGAAATAGAAAAAAAGGCAGATAACAAGTTGTATACCCCATTTAAATATTAATTTGTTTTTGACATATGTCGCGAAACAAAAAATTTGAGCATGGAACACGTCGCGATTCGGAAAAATGTCGACAGTGGAAATTTGGGCAACACCCAAAAAAAAATCCTGGGTCCGCCACTGCTTCTACTGATATATATGTATATATATTTTATGTACAACTACAGTGTAAGACAAATACCAAAGATTTCTTTTACAACGTCCATGATCTCATCGTTTCGGCTTAATATATTAATAACGATACCACACAAAATAAAATTAAAATAAATACAATCAACTCATAAACAAATTTTGCTTTGTTTTAATATTTGTATTACGAAATAGATCCAAAAAATCAATTAAACCTACCTCAATTTCCCAACCCCTAACGCAGGTTAAATTAATCCAACCTATTAAATTAGGACTCGAGAATCCAGAAATGGTCCGGAGCAAATAGGATGATTAAAGTCACAGATACAATTCCCACAAATAAAACCATAGAAATTTACGGTTCATGTAATAAATTGGGGATATTTGTTAATTGTTAACCAAAAGGTAAAGTGAGAGAATTGACTCGCCTCAGTTGGTCAATGGGATGATCTAGCGTCTTGTAGAGTTAATCTCAATATATATCGTAGTCTTCAGATTAGCTTAACTGGGTACACTAGCCTGTATTGTTTTTTAACTTCGACTTTTGTTTCAGTCACTATTTCTGTAGAGTAATTCGCAAGCCAACTGCGTAATTGTTCTTCTCTTGATGCGATCAAAAGGAAGAAGGAACTGAAGCCAAGGTTCTGGTGTCTGACTTCAGTTTTGTTTGGCTGGTTGTTGTCGGTGGGAGATAATCTCACCGAGCACACCCTTCACCACATAGTAATAATTACTAATGTGGATATGACCCAGTATGATGAACAATTATTCACATACCTTTGTTAACCATAAATTATTTTACATTAAAGAAACTACCAAATCTATTTCCTCTGAGGACCACTTCTGTTCTCTCTCAACTACCCTCCCAATATCCTAAATTTCATATACTGGGGGGCCCGGAAAGAAAAATTTGAATGCTAAGCATCAATTTTTCTCCTACATAAAGGTAATTGTTGTAATGTTAGTGGCATTGAAACCACCAATTGCCTGTGTTATATCCTCATTCCTTTATAAAAGAAATGTAGCATTTATAAATCCTCATTAAGAAGAATAAGAGGTTTCATCCACAGAATGAAAATAAATATAGTTCTCACTATGAAGATTAAGTAAAGAGAAAGAATATAGGTCTAGCTAAATTAGTTATAAGTACAATCGTGTAAAAGTAGCTATCCTTTGAAAATGAAATATTTACAATTCCCGAGCATTAATTTTTTGTTGTAAAAAGCTCCTAGCTTTTAAGGCTGTGTGGCGCTGAGGCCTTGTATAAGTTAAACTTCTTCTTGTGTGCGTTACCACACAAGATGTTAAAGGTTGAGAGAAAGTTTGTACGGAATCATAAGCTTTTGTTTGAGAAACTGGATAACTAGTTTCTATCTTAGGTTCTGTTAAACAGATAGTAAACCCAGACTCAAGTGGGTATAATAGAGAAATGTCCCTAGTTGTCTCCCCAGTAGCAGTCTTGAGTCTAACCCTTGTCACCCTGTCCTCTCCTGGTTTGAGTTCCAAAACTCTACCAAGAGACCAGTATTGTCGTGGTACAGTGGTACACCATGAATCAACACAATGTCACCTACTTTAATAGTGTTTGTCCAGTTTTTGTTTGTTAAGTGTTTTTGTCTTTCTCTAAGACTTGTAAGGTACTCATCAGTCCATCGTTTAACAAAATGAGTCTTAATGTCAGTCAAATGTCTGAATTTTGTCTGAAGTTCACTGTGTTCTTGAAACCAATCAGGATCATCCAATGAAATTGATTTGTCAGGCAACAAGCGAGTTTATTCACCTTTCATCAAATGATTGGGCGTTAATGCTTCTAAATCATTTATGTTGTCACTCACATAAGTGAGTGGCCTATTGTTTAACACACTTTCAATCTCAGCTAAGAAAGTGAGCAGTGTAAATAATTGTATTTTTTTCCTGCCAATTGCTTTCTTTAAGCAATTCTTGACAGTTTGAATGTTCCTCTCCCAGATAGAACCATGCCATGGGGAGGCAACAGGAATATATTTCCATGTAATGTTTGAGTTATTCAGAAAGAGTTGAGCAGTTTCAGTTTGTAAAAGTTCACTAATTATTTATTTGTTCACCAGCTTTGAAATAAGTGGCATTATCTGTCCAAATTGTTTTAGGTACTAAATGTTGTGCACAAAATCTCTTAAAGACGGCAACAAACGATTCTGCTGCAAGATCTCCAACAACATCCAGATAAACTGCTCGTGATGCAGGACACGTGAATAGTACGATGTAAATTTTTATTTCGTTGTTGTTAACCCCTACAGTTACTCTGGGGAGTAAAATTGGACATTTAGCTGGATAAGCTAATTTTGACTTATTTAATCTTCCCCTACACCTAAGAAGACCATCTTCATCCCTGAACAAGTTCAGATATATGACTGCTGAAGGTAAAGATTCTTTGTATTGTTTAACAAAAGTTAAAAATTCTAACTCTGTTATATTCTAAATGTTGAACATGAGTGATTCAGTAATTGGTAGCAACTTCTGTGAATGTTGTTTCATCTTTCTTTAAATGTTTGTTTATCTTTGTCAAACAGTTGTGTATAAACTTCAAGTAGTAAGAGGTAACCCTAATGAGTTTGTTGAAGTCTGAGTACTTCTCATAATTAAGAAATGGCTCTGTGATGTCAGCTGACATTGTGTTGTTTGATGTTAGATTAGCTGGTTCAGTAGGCCATTGCTCTGGATGAGATATCCATTTTAGTCCACTGAACCATGCTTTGTTGGTCTTCAACAATTTATAGGATAAACCTCTAGTGATGAAATCTGCTGGATTTTGTTTTGTTGGAATATATTTGAAGTTTATGTTCAGAGTTTTATTAGCTTCAGCTATTCTTTAACTCTGTTTCTGACAAAGATATTTTTGCAGCTTAAGCTATCATGTTGTATCCACGACAAACATATCTGACTATCCAGCTAAACATATGTGTCTGATATTTACATCATAATAGGTATCTTTTAAGAAAGATATGATCTTAACTGCCAGTGAAGCTGACAAAAGTTCCAATTGTGGTATTGTTTTACTGGGTTTAATGGGTGCAACCTTCCCCTTAGCATAAACTAAATTACTTTCCTCATGACTTACAAGGTAAGCACAACACCTATAAGCATGAGTACTTGCATCAGAAAACACATGCAAAGATTGAAGCTTTTTCCTAAATCCAGTAGTTCTGGGAACTTTTATGTTCTGTACTTTATTTAAATCAGAAGCTAACCTTTTCCAATATTTTTGGTCTTGATTTGGAATTGGATCATCCCAACCTAGACTTTGATTCCAAAGTTTTTTAATAAAAACTCTAGATCTAATTGTGGCAGGAAGGAATAGACCCATTGGATCAAATATTTTAGATGATTCTGAGAGTATTTGTCTTTTAGTGTCAGCTTCTAAATTGAGTTGAAACTCTTTAGTACAGATTGAATCATGTTTATTAGAAGATGAATCCAAGTACCATGTCATGCCCAAGGTTTTAACTTTGTCTGTAGGTTCAGTGAGACCCTTACCATCACACAAGATTTTTGGTTCAAACCCTCATCATTGAGATCCACTCTCTTAATTCAAAATTACCCTGACTCATGATGTCTTGAGCTGAGCTAGATCTCAAATAATTCAGGCTGAGTAGAAGTGGAGCCTATTAGATTATCAACATAGAAGTAGTGTTTTAAGAAATCTATGGTGAAAGAATTCTCAAATGTATTTAAATGGTGTTTCAGAGTTAAAGCTAATAGACTAGGTGAACAATTAGCACCAAAAAGAATAACATTGAATCTGTATGTGACAAATCCTTTGTTTAAATCATGAGGGTCTTTAAACCATAAGAATCTGAGTTGATCCTTATCACTGTCATTCTTTAGATGAATTCTTAAAAATGCTTTAGAGATATCACTCTGTAATGCATGTTCATCTAACTTGAACCTCAGCAAGATTTTCACAAGGTCAGAAATTAAATTTGGACCCTCTATAAGGCAATCATTTAAACTATGTTTGTTGGAATCATTGAGGCTACAGTTGTAAACAACCCTGAGTTTTGTTGTCGGTGCATTTTGTCTGTAAACACCTCTATGGGTTAAGTAATGACAACCTTCCTTTTTAAAAGGATTAGTTGTAACTTCAATAAACCCTTTTTGTAAATGTTCTTTAAAAACATCATTATACATTTGAATCTTGTTGTCTGCCCTAAGTTTTTGTATTACTTTATATAAATGACCTTTAGCAACTTTAAGATTATCTGTTAAGGTAGGACAGTTTGTTTTCCAGGGTAGTTCAACTAAATAATGATTGTTTTTGTATTCAATTGTGTTTTCAAAATGTTCTGCCATTAATTGATCTTCATCTGAATGAATATTGTCATAAATGCCTACAGATTCCAGCAACCATAGTTGTTGTAGCCCTTCATCTAAAGTTTCATCAGAAATGGGGGAATTTAAATTATTTGTTATAGCAGTGTTTAAATTATTAACATTTTTACAAGAGTTTTGCAAAACTGTGTTCAAACACATGCTATCTGGTGAGTTTAGTCATAAAGACTATTCTTGTTTGTTATCCAAATTATATTTGGTTAAATCTCCTAAGGGTGCTATACCCAGTGGTGTGTTGATGGCTATTCCATCTCCAATTTTAACTATACCCCTTTGAATAAGGTGAATATAGTCAGCTCCCAATAACATTTGTATATTATCCACTATATTGTTTTTAATGTACCTATCTGCTATTACATGATGTTTCTTCAATTCTTTAATTGTCTGACTCAGTTTAGGGACTACAAGTTGATCTTGTCCTACTTGTTTAACAATAACAGCTCTTAAATTATGAGTTTGGTTTTCTAGGTCCAGTCCCAGTTCAACTGTCTCATAGTTAGTTTTTTCTGAACTATCATTAACAAAAGATGTTAAACAGAGTTCTTGTTTATTACTCTTAGGTGTTGTCTAATTTATTTATCAAGGATTGACTGACAAATGTTTGTCGTGAACAAGAATCTATGAGACATCTAATGGGAGTAGTACCACCTTTGTTGTTTTTTAAATCTAATGTAATGGTAGGTAAAAGAATCTGAATTTTTAGCTACACCATTTGGACAAATATGTCCACTAAAGGTATTACCACCATCTTTTTGTTCAGTTTGAGATAAACTCTGAGTTTTATTTTGACTAGGTCTACTGTTATTGTTTGAATTCTTTTCAGAGTTACACATTGATGTGACATGATTTAAACTATCACAAAGTTTACATTTATATTTTAGTTCAGATTTACAATCTTTTTTATGATGTCCTGTCCCAGTACATTTCTTGCAAAGATTAAGCTCTTCACAACGTTTAGATCTAGAATTAAAGTTATTAAATTTAGTACATCTTGTATTACTGTGTTCATTACTGGAACAAAATTTACAGTATGGAGTGTAATCCTTTTTTGTTGCGATATTAAAATTTTGCAAAGTTGAGTTGGTGTTTTAGTATCAGAGTTTTGTTCTTGAAAATGGGCTTTATGAGCCTCAGAAGTGACAGGCAAAGATGAACTTTTACTTTTATAAATTGATAACACAGTGGGAAATTCAGACCTCAATTCATCTAAAGTCGTATAAATGTCTGCTGTCTTACGTTGAAAAATCTCCCTAACCTGTGGTGGCAAACACAAATACAATAGCTTGAATAAACCAGGCAGAGTCTTTTAAATTTATTTTGTTATTTGTAAGTTAGCCCAGAGTTGATTCAAAAGAACAGTAAAATTCATAAATACTACTGTAGTTATCTTTACATGGCTTCATTTGTTTAAGTTTAAGAGCAAGCTCATGAGTTATTTCTGCTCTATTAATATAATTTCTTTTTAAAAGATCTATTGCTACTGCGTATGAACTACCAATAGCAGGCAAGAATTCAACTAATTTGAGAGCAGGTTCTTTAAGGTAATTTAGTAAATAACTGAGTTTATCCACTTCAGAAATATAATCTTTACTCCCAATGAGGCTATCAAATTTCTCATAAAATGACTGAAACTTAGTTCTGTCACCTTCAAAGTTTGGAACTTGTAAAGTAGGTAACCTTGCTTTTAATTCCGTTTGTTCAGAATTACCCTGAACAGAGGAATTCATCAAAGCATTAGCAAAGCTTTGATTCATATTCATTTCTTGTTGTAAGGTTAACGTGTTTATTTGAGTTTGAAGTTCATCTATATAACTGTCTACCTCACCTAAGTAGGCCTCATTTTCTATTAATAGTGATTTTAAATCGTCAATTGATAGTAAATTATCATCTTCAATTTCTGATCTTATTTCCTCATCAATTATTATGATTTCACTTTTTATTCGATCTATTGTGTTTAAGACTTTCAAAATCAGCCTTTGAAGGAGTAGATTTTCTTCTAAAGTCATTAAGTGACCTAATAATTACACCCTTTCTCACAGCCTTTTTCTTTTTAAGGGTTATTAATTTAGAATTTGTGTTGGGTTTAGCCCTAGGCCTATCTGTATTGTTTGTTTCTGTATCAGCCATTGTTAATAAATGTAGCCTAATTGATCAGTTAAATAGGTTAAATCTACGTTAGTTAGATGTAGGCTATAGATTAAGCTCAAAATAACAGGCCCGAACTTAACCCTTTACTGTCCAAACGGACGAACTTATAACCTTTCAAATACACGCATTCGTAAATTAACCCTACAAAAAATTTGGGCGGTAAAGGGTTAAATCAGAAGAAGGAAATCTTAAAGAGGATAAATTGTACAAATTTTAAAGTAACACCAGGCAATATTAAATGTACAGGGGTTTAACCTAAACCTATGTCAAATGTATGATCCTAGGCTAAGGTTACGACTAGGCTAACCTAGCCTATGTTATTGTCCAGTGTCCACCCTTACGAGTCCTAGGTTAAGCAAATTCAAGCCTAATTGAGTAGCCTAGGCCTACGCTAATAGGCTAACAATAAATTCAATAAGTTCACACTGTTAAATTAAATTTGTAATTTCGTAATTAAACTTAAGTAGGCCTTACGTTATTAAGTGTAGGCCTTAATTTTAATTAAATAATTAGTTCACCTACTTCAATACCGCAAAGAACTTGTTTACTTTCGGGAGCAGAGTACAGTTTTGTATAGAGTTTGTTCGCAACCGCGAGTTACGATAAACGAAAGCCGAGCGTTACGTGTAATTTATAATGTTCACTAGGCTATGTTAAATGCACTCAAGAATTTAATAGTATATCTGTTTTATTGTTCCCCACACGGGCCACCAACCTTGGAATCATTTTTCTTTTTCCTTGTGGGTTTTCATTATATATATATATATATATATATATCTATATATATATATATATATATCTATATATATATATATATATAGAGAGAGAGAGAGAGAGAGAGAGAGAGAGACTTTTTTCAATCCCAATCTAAACTGTCAATTAAACTATTACAGAGGGGCCCATTATCAACAGTAGGCCACAGGCCTTTCTTCTTTTAGTTACGCCTCTGATAATAATAATATATATTTATATAGCGCACAATGTCAATGAATAACGTTTTCAAAGGCGTTTAGAAAAAAGGTATTTGAGGAAATTATTGGAGGTGTGGATTGTAGGTTTGGGTATGCAGGTTCTTGGGATCTAGGCTGAACTGGCTAGGACCTGCTGACCTTTATTCAGCTCCTAAGATATTTGTGTTTAAAGCTTAAAAATATAACAAATTAACAATTACTAAAATAAAAATTCAGTAAATTACTCACGTTATAAAGACCATGAGCAAAAAATCGGCGCGCCAGCACAAATGCAACATCGCTTAAAAAATATTTACTTTATTTACTTAATTTTATTTTTCGCGCCAAAAATAGTGTCCTAAAGTGCTGATTGGTTATACTAGAAATCTCAGAAATGCGTTTGGCAACATAGCGATTTTTAACATATTTATTTGATTAATTTTCAACAAATAAAATAAATATTATAATAAATTTATTTAAATAAAAATTTATTTAAACGGACGTACGTTGCCGTGTTGGCACTTTTTTTTACCCCTGTGAACACCCCTGAGGTCTTATATAGTAATACGTCGAACAAATTTAGGGCCCCCAACGGAAAGGGCCCACTGGCCACGGGCCGGTCGGTGGGCCGCCGGGGCCAGTCCGCGCCTGCTCGCAACCACTCTTCTATCCAATTTATTGCTACATCCCTGATTCGATGAGCTGTTTTTTCAATGAGTCTTTTGTGCGGTATGGTGTCAAACGCTTTTTGAAAATCTAAATACACTACATCAACCGCCCGATGACTATCGTAAACGTCAACCACGCTTTGAAAAAATTCTAAAAGATTAGTTAAGCAAGATTTGTTTAGCCTAAAACCGTGCTGCTTACTTCTAACCAAGTTATGCAATTATAAGTGTTTGACTATACGATCCCTAATTATTGATTCCAGTAGCTTACCTACAACAGACGCTAAACTGATTGGCTTATAACTTCCCGCTGCACCCTTTTCGCCTTTCTTAAAGATAGGTGTTATATTTGCTAACTTGAAATTATCTGGTACGCACCCCTCAGAAATAGACGCATCAAAAACCTTTGTTAGCAGCACAACAATGCTTTCTTTTAATTCTTTTAGTTGTATGGGATATATGGAATCCGGCCCCGGTGATTTACACATTTTCATTTTATCAATATAGCGCATTACCTCCCTTTCACTAACCACAATATTATTCAAAGTATTACCATTATCAAAAGGTATTATGTCTATGACCGTAGGATATTCGTTAAATCTTCCATAGTAAAAACTGACGTAAAGAATTCGTTTAGCAAGGTAGCCATTTGCTTGTTTTCAGAAACTAACTCTATTAAAATTTTTCAACGACCCCAAGACACTTACTGGATTCCTATTATTGGCGTATTGAAAGAATCGTTTGGGGTTTTCTTTGCTGTCACGAGCTATGGAGATTTCAAATTCGTGCTTGGACTTTTTTATTACACTTTTCGCTTCACGCCTTAGAGATACGTAGTTGTTTCGTAACCACAAATTGTCTTTATCGCACTTATGTAGCCTATAAGCCCTATCTCTACTCTTTATAATATCCCCTACTTTAGAAGTAAACCACATGTGCTTGTTGTTTACTTTCGCACGCTTAACCTTGTACGGTACACATTCTTCATTTATAGTCCTAAATACTGTTTCAAACGATTCCCACATTCGTTTTGCGTTGGAGATCCCCATTACGTTTTCCTAATTGACGTGTGACAATTCATTTCGAAATTTACAAAAGTCTGCGTGCTGGAAGTTAGGAATTTTAGTCGAGTTAGCTGGTTTTGAGTGACTTACTGAGAGGACAAACTCTACCATATTGTGATCGCTATTGCTTAACGGTTCTATTACTTGAAGATCCGTGATTAGCCTATCATCCGTAGTTATTACTAAATCTAAATTACTGTCCAACCTCGTAGGTTCCTCAACCTTTTGAATAAGAAAGCTATCCTCGAGAAAATTAACTAAACGATTACCTTCCGCGTCTCCCTGCATTGTATCGTAATTCACGTTGGCGCAGTTAAAGTCACCTATAACTAAGGCCTGCTCACTACCTATTATTCTCTTTAGTTCACGATATAACGCTTCGTCCGTATCAGCTGTTTGATTAGGGGGCCTATATATAACCGCAACAACAAGTTTGAAATCGTTCAATTTAAGTTCTACTATAGTCGAATCTATTGGTTCTGGAATTGTGTGCTTTACTTCTATAACGTTCGCAATATTATCTTTGATATACAACATAACACCGCCTACTCGCCTAACTATCCTGTTTTTAACTAAAAGTCTATAACCTCTAATTTGATACTCCCCTACAAAGTCACGTGTTTCAGTGCTACGCCATGATTCATTTATCGCAATTAAATCATAGTCTTTACAAGCAATTAAAGAAAAAAAATCGCTTATTTTATTTCGTAAGCTACGAGCATTTAAGGATAGAACCTTCAAATTGTTTGTAATTGCGACACCTTCGCGAGCGCAAGGGAAATTTGAGGAAATTACGCCGGGACTGTTCGAGTTACGGCAGCCTGAAAAGAAGAGACAGTATTATGAAATAGTCTTCCTAAACGCGCAGCTCCAACGTCATTAAGATGAAGTCCATCTCCGAGGAGCAAGTCCCTCCTACGATAGAAACCGTTCCAAAAATTCACAAAATGCACTCCTTCCTGTTGGCAAAGAAACTTTAGATTATTGTTGATATAGGTCGCCTTCTGTAGAAACCGTTACGTTGGATAATTCGAGGAAGTATACCTGTTAAAACAATCTTATTAGTTTTTTCCTTTAGTCGCTCTAGTAAGTCCCTGTACCTAGCCAGCAGCTCTTCCGATCTAGAATTTAAAACGTTATTAGTACCGACATGAATAACCTACGTTGTGTCCTTAGAGGTTCCGTCTGTAAAATGGTCAACACTATTAGTTATATCCTCCACCCTTGCACCAGGGTAGCAGTAACGGCGCCTACGACGAGGGTTTCTCCCACAGAATTCCTCGAGCTGCCCTCGAACAATGGAATCGCTAACGAGTCGTATTTCCGGTTCATCAGCATCTTCGAAACCTAAAACAGAAAACTTATTGTTTTTTATTACTGGTAGACAAGCCTTAGACTTTCTCAATGGGGCTCCATTACGCACTTGAACGAAGGGTTGGGAACTAGGGGAGAGAGAGTGCTATTAGTACTATTTATATTATTTGTAGAAACTGAGGCAGGAGGGATCTAACTGGAGTCTCAAGGGATTCTAATTTTGCCGTCAGGAGAATCACCCTTTCTTCAAGCCTCACTCTGGCCTCCCTCTCACATTCTAACTCGTTCCTCAGCATTTCCATGTTTGAGCACCACCTACAAACTAACTGTTCATCATTATTAACTAACTGTTCATGCTATTAATTAATTAAAAATGCAAACAAAAGAGCAGCGTTTGGAAATTAATAAATTACAACGTAGGTCTACCGCGTCCTTATTGTGCCGCAAAAATGTTCTTAAAACCAGAAACAGGCTTTTGTAACAGTAATTTATACTAAATTGATATATACTTAATTAAGCTACCGGCGAAGGATCTGTAAAAGAAAAAGTATTAATAAAACTTATCTCTCCGCTATTCGACCGACTTTTTCTTTTCTTTTTTCCTTTTTCCCACGGAGGGTGACCACACTCTACGTGATGAGCCAGTAGCAAGGAAAAATGAACTTTATGAAGCCTCGTTTTCTAATAGATTCCAAAAACAAACAAGGCAAGCCACGTGCACTAGCCTTGGTTTAATCAAATAATATAGTAATGAATAAAGTCAGTAAATGGAATATATTCGTTAATGAATGATGAGTAATACGACGTAATTTAGTGAAGAATGCACCAAACACTATTTTTTTAAAGACTGAGAAAAAAGTTCATATGAACATGTGTCTAATTCTGAATGGTTACAGAGATAGAGCTGTTTGAATCTGATGCGCGCGCAGCTCTTCCTCTCCCTTCCCTCCCTTATAACCTTGAACCATGTAAGCTGTAATGTAAGCATGTAACATAAGCCAATCGACAGCTGACTGTTATGAGTGACATCGTTTGGTGTTTGAAGCAGTGTTAAGAATACCACACCTTCACACATGCCGAATATGCAGATATGGTGTATGTCTACGGTTTTTGCGATGGAAGTGCAACAGCTGCTGTTGCAGAATACCGTCGACGGTTTCCGAACCGCAGAATTCCGGATCGAAGAGTGTTTACCAGGGTTTTCAATACATTGCGTGAGATTGGTACACTTCCCAGCGCTCATGTTTCATCTGAACGTGAAGGTCAACAAGATGTGGATGAAGTGGAAAACATTCTTCAGTTAGTAGAGCGTAGTCTTACTACTAGCTCACGAAGAATTTCTACGTCTCGGTTAAGGTAGGTTGATTTTCCACATTTTTTTAGATATCGACTTTGGACTAGTCGAGATAGTCAGGGCTTAATATAATAATAACTGACAAAAAATTTCAGATCCCTAGCTTTAACCGTTTTTTGAGGAAATCTTTTCAAAAATCGTCAAAAAATCGTACCGAAAAATACCACTTTTTCGCAATTTTCGGCCGAAAAAAACATGCTATTTTCATAAAAAAATCCTGAAAAAAGTTACAATTTTATTGAAAAAAAGTAAAAAAAACATGTACAGAGTCAAATAGACACATTTAGATCCCAAGATCATCATAATTTTCACTGTAAGAGCCCTTAGAAGCAAAGGAAGGCCTCATCTGGCGGCTTAGGGCTTTGGCCAGAATGTGTTTGTGCCTTGATTCGAGTCCATAAATAGTATGGGAAGCTTCAGATGTCAGCTTCACGGCCCTTTCAACACTCTGAGAATGTGAAGGCAGATCAGGCAACTCCAGCTTGGTGCCATTCAGCAATGCTTCTTGAAGCTCCTGGTCAGAAAAGTCTTCTGTGAGAGCAGGTTCACAGATGCCACTTTGAGAAAGGTTGATTAGCTCTGACCAGTGGGTAGCTTCAATGTTGATGGCTGTGATCTTCTTCAGCCTCTTCTTGGCTGGCTTCCCACTTCTGAAAGAATAATAATTAATTTATTTTTTATTCCAGTTTAAGATTTAATCCCTATTAGTCTCAGAATTGCTGATTTAAATTAAACTTAAATAAAAAAAAAAAAAACCCGAGTTCTATAAATCCCCATAATCGAATTTTTTTTCAGAAAGAAGGTAAGATTATTTCCATTATCAGAGGGGAAGGGGGGAATTGGGATAAGAAAATGTGAAAAAAAATTCGATTATGGGGATTTATAGAACTCGGGCCTTTTTTTTATTAAATAAATCCCCATATCAAATTTTATTTTCACATTTTTTTAAATTAATAAATGCTTACCTGATGGACAGAATTTTCTTGAGAGCAGCTTCTCTCACTTCCAAGTCATCAGACTTCATCATGGAGTACAGTACAGCACATTCTCGGGCAGCAAGGCAAAAGCATTGTACTTCAGGTTCTTGAAAGCAACACCCTGGATTTCTTCAGACTGCTGCTTGATCCTCTGGATCATGTTGAAGATGTACAGCTGCTGATTGTGGAACTTGCTGTCCCTCTTGATCTCTAACCAACTGACTGCATACACTTCCACAATGAACTTGATGGCCTGGTAAAGCTTATCCTGTAGTTGTGGAGGGTAAGCACCTCTGGTCCACAGACACATCAATCTAATTGCCAAAGTCAACCATCTTGCATGGTTTAATGGTCCAATTTTCCAGGCAGCAAATCTTGGGTTGACTTTGCCCCTGAAAATTCCAAGCACATACTCCAAAAGAAGCCTCTGGTCGCTACTGAGATCATTCAGTGTCTCCTCAGCAAATTCCATGTCATCCAGGGGGCCACTGAGTTTGGTGAATTCCACTTGTGGCAGATCTTGGTAGTCAATTTCACAGAGTTTTCCCAGCGGACCAGTGAAAGCAGTGGGACTTTTGGTACTGCCATCAAGATGCTTGAAAACAGCTCTGAAAGGAAGCTCATTCTGATGGAGTGAACAGCCAATGGTGTGCAATTTCCGCTCAATTTTATTTTCCAGAGCTGTTACAAGGCCTCCCTCCCAGCCAGTGTTTGTATTTGTGTTGTCAAGGAGGACAGCTTTCAGGGTATGAACACTGTTAAACTCCTCCAAGACACTAGCAACTTCTTCACCAAGGAGAACTCCAGTCGCACCTTTAATTGGGATGACTCTGTGAGTAAGATATGTTCCACTTTCAGTTCCAGGCTCCTTTGTGAAAGTCAAATGGTGCTCTTGTCCCTTTCCTTTCTTCAGCTTAGTCTCCCCATTTTCATCCTTAACTTCTCTGTACAGCAAAGTGCCCTTGTCAACTTTCCCATCAACCCCAATACAGACTAACTTTTCCAGACCCTCATTGTGCTTTTCATCACTTTTCACTTTCATTCTAGCTTTTTCCCTCTCCATTTTCGATTTATCAACTATTATCTGTTTCACATCAAGGCCAGGCTTAAGCAGGTCCATAGCTTGTAAGTCCAGGAGGAAGGCATTAGCAAGACTTGCTCCAAGATTGGAAGAAACATCACCCCTGATCAGTTCCATGGCATATCTGGGGGTTTTCAAAAAGCTGTAACCTACACTTGGGTGCCTCCTTGGCTTGAACTCTTCAGCTTCACCACCAGAAGGTTGAAATGAAAATAAAAAATAAATTACTAAAGCGAAAATGGGGGAAAATAGGGGAAAAAGTAGGGAAAAATATGGGTAAAAATCGACGAAAATAGGCGGAAATAAGAATAAATTACTTAAACGAAAATGGGGGAAAAAAGTGGGAAAATAGGGGGAAAAATGGGTAAAAATTCAGGTAAAAAGTCGGCGAAAATGGGCAAAAAAAAGAATAAATTACTAAAGCGAAAATGGGGGAAAAAAGGGGGGAAATAGGGACAAAAAGTAGGGATAAATTTGGGTAAAAATGGGATAAGATATAAGAAAAAAAATATATTACCTCTCCTGATTCTCCTGAGCTGGATTCAAAAGAAATATCTTGTGAAGGTGTGGAGGCAAAAGTGGCCAAATCCACTTCCTGCTGCTGCTGAATCTGGCTCTGTAATCTTTCTGCTTCAGCTGCAGCCCTCCGGTCTCTCTTCACAGCAGCTTTATCCACAGATCCCAGCTGGAAAGAGCCCTTGGGTCCTATTTTGGCCCTCTGATCTCTCAAGTATTCCCTCTCCTCTACTGGAACCTGAAATATTAAAGTATATTAAATAGCGGATCTAAAATAAGAGATAAAATCCTGAAAAAAAATTGATTATTAATTTCTATTACCAACGGGGGGGAAGGAAGATTACAGGAGGAAAATGCGGATATTTTTCAATTACAAGCATTGAATTTCCTTCCATTTAAAAGGCACCTAATCGCACTAAGTTAGGCCAGTTAAAAGTTAAAAAAACAATAGCATTACCTTCTTACTGGGAGGACAAGTGCAGATTATGTGCTGTGTTTGACAATTTTCTTTCTTGCACTTCACAGCATTGTCATCACAGGGACGAACAGGTAGCTTACAGGTGCAAGCAGAAATGTTAAAATGTTTATCCAACTTTTCCTCCAGATTCTGCTCCTGGACTGTAGAAAGAGATTTCCTGTTTATCTCTTTTGCTTTCTTGAAGCACACTTTATCCACCAATTTCACTACATAATATTCCTCATACAGGGGCAGCCGCGGGTTCACTGCCTGCCAGATCTCAATCACATCCTTTGCTATCATTTTAGCAATATCATACCTTACCTTATGAACCTTATGTTGTTTCGTGTGTTGGTCTCTCTTCACACGGAGGTCAAGCTGGTAGCCCCGCCTCTAGGTCTGGCCTGGTGGAGGAGCGAGTTACTTTCTTGCGCTCTCCACCGTACATAGCCAGGCACGCCCGGCTCATCTGGGCTCGTCCTGAGCCAGGCATCTAGTCTTTTCTTGAAGACCTCAACTTTGACCCCCGTTACGTTTCTGAGGTCCTTAGGAAGCTGGTTGAAAAGTCTTGGCCCCCTGACAACCAAGCTATTTTCCTTCAGGGTTGAGGAGGTCCCTTGTCGTGCTTTTAATTTGGGAACACTACACATTCTGCCTTTCCTATTTTCCAGTGTTGTTTGAATGGTAATTGGGTTTAGTTTTAGGTTTGGTACCAGTTTTTCGATCATTTTCCATATGTAGATTATGATGTACCTCTCTCTTCTTCTTTCCAGTGAGTACAGATTTAGTTTACGTAGTGCTTTCCCAGTAGTTGAGTTCTTTGCAGCCATCAATCTTGGCTGTGAAATGCCTTTGCGTTTCTTCTAGTTTATTAGTTTCTTCCTTTTTATATGGGGACGTCAAAACTGAGCAGTATTCAAGTTTTGGTATAATCAGTGTTTTTAGCAGGGGAATCATTACTGTCCTGTCCCTTCTCTTGAACGTTCTTAGAACCTGTCCGGCGACTCTTTTTGCTTTATTTATCGCTATCTGATTTTGTGTTTCGAATTTAGCATCATCTGTCATTATTATCCCGAGATCAATCGCTTTCATGCTTCTCTGAATTTCCTGTCTATCTGGAGCATAATATGCAGTCTGTTTAAGTTCTTCTTTTCTACCATATCTCAAGAGCTGAAATTTCTCGGCGTTGAATGACATGTTGTTGTCTTCTGACCATTTGTATATTTTGTTCGTGTCCCTCTGCAAGGCCTCCACGTCATGTACATCGCTGATTTTTCTGCTGATCTTTGTATCGTCTGCAAAGGATGTTACTATACTATTGCTGTTTACTCCGCTGTCTATGTCTGTTAGCATGATAATGAACAGGAGTGGGGCCAGTACTGTCCTTTGTGGTACTGAGCTGCGTACTTCCGATTCTGATGATGATATACCTTGAATTTTGACGACCTGCAGACGATCACTAAGGAAGTTGTAGATCCATTTTCCCACTTTGCCTGTTATTCCCATGTCTTTAATTTTATGTCCTATTATACCATGGTCACATTTATCGAAAGCTTTAGCAAAATCTGTGTATATAACATCGTAGTTGTCATTGCCTTCCAATGCATCTAGGATATTGTTGTAGTGCTCTATTAGTTGTGATAGGCATGATCTACCTGATCGGAATCCATGCTGATTTTCGTTGAATCTTTCCCATGTCTCCAGGAAATCATAAATTTTCTCTCTAACTATTCTTTCAAATACTTTGGTGAGGTGGGACGTCAATGACACTGGTCTATAGTTCTTTGCTTGAGATCTGTCCCCTCCTTTATATATAGGGACAATGTTTGCTCTTTTCAAGATGCTCGGTATTTCCCGAGTGTCTAGGGATCTTCTCCATATCCAGTATAAAGGTGTAGCTATTTCATTTTTACAGTTTTTAATCAATAGTGCGTTCCAATTGTCCGGACCTGCAGCTGAATGTAGTTTCATTTGTTCTATAGCTCTCGCTACATCTTCTGGTGTAAACTCAAAGTCTGTTATATACTCTCCTTGCAATTCCTCTTCAAAGAATGCATTTATGTCAGGTATCGCTTTGTCACTTTTTGGGGTACTGAAAACTGATTCATATTGAGCTCTCAATGTGTCAGATATTTCTTTTGGATCGTCGGTTAGTTCATTATTTCCCGTCCTTTCATAGTCTTTCAAGTCCGGGTGGCTGTTTTGGAGGAAATAACTGTACTGAATAACTTGGCGGAGGGTAGGAGGCTCTGTTTTATCCAAAGGGGAAGGCTGGCCACTGAATTTTTTGGCACTATCACTTCGAGTTAACAATGCAGACTTCCGTTTTTTACCCATTTTTATGAAATATCTGAAAATAAACACAATTAAATGAACGCATCATAAAATAACTTAATTTAATACACATTTTATAGGTAAATATCATTAAAAAATACAAAATAATTCACTAATAAACATCTATAACACTGGGGAACAAATTTCAACTTTTTGTCTATTGAATTAGATTTGACAGTTAGTTCTAGGTAATTTGGGTGCGCTGAGCACGAATTTGTACTCGGTTTTGCTCTATCAGGTCCTGATTTTGCTCAACACCCCTCCTCTTTCGTCGTATTCATAAAAAGGTTTTTTTCTCAATACTCACTAAGTCTTTTTGCAGTTACACATTATGCAACTAGGTTTTTATCTAGGTATTTGTACCTATTGTTATGGTATTGTTGTATTATGTATATTTTTATATGTAACACCCTAAAAATATTTTTAATTTTGTCATTTTAACCCATTTTAATATTAGTAAATTAAGCTAAAAATATCATAGAATTCTAAAATTTTCTCGAGCGTTCCTGTTCTCTGTAGAGTATTCTAGAGGGACAACTAAAATATATAAAAGCGACTCGTTTCCAGAGTTAATCAGTCAATTCAATCAGTCAGTCAGTCAGTCAGTCAGTTGAGTTAGTTAATTAAGTTTGGGCATTAACATAATTTTGAATTGGCATATGATTTAGTGAGTAATTTTGTCATCGTGATTTAATATAGTTGATTTAATTAGACATAATTTATATTGTACCTACTCATCCGTGTTTCTAGTTTAATTTCATAGATTGTAAGTACCTATTTCATAATAAGTACCTATTTAAACTAATTTTTGTGTTTATATTTCAGATTTTCTTAAATTTATATGAATTAAGGGCTTTAAATACCTTTACAAATTGGCAGAACAATCAAGCAATATGTCATCAAGCACTAGAAAGTTCAAATGCAAAAACAACCCTGATTCCTTCTGTTATATATGTGGAAATTTTACACTTCCACATCAACGAGCAAATATAACTGACTTCGTAAAAAGAGCTTACTTAGCTTATTTTGGCATAAAACTGGGGGACCAAGATAAATCGTGGGCTCCACATAAAGCCTGCACTATATGCATTGAAAGACTGCGACATTGGACGAAGGGTTCGGATTCAAAAATACCTTTTGGAGTTCCGATGGTAAGTTTATGATTTCATAAAACTACGTAATTTAATCACTAGTATACTGTAACTTACCTAAATGTAATTGTAACTTAGGTACATAAACAAAAATTTACAGAAAATGTTTATAAGAATCTCAAATATTGCATAAGGTTGAAACACATAGAAATGTTAAATGTTTGGGTGATAACTTTTGATAAAATTCATAAAAACAAGTCTCTCGTCGCTTTTGTTAACGCTTTACAATTTTTTTTTCCATATCAGGTGTGGCGAGAGCCTACTAACCACGAGACCGATTGCTACCTTTGCTTTGTCAAGACTTCGGGCTTCACTAAGAAAAATAAACATTGTATCGAGTACCCAAATTTCGACACCGCGATACGACCTGTGCTACATTCAAATGAGATCCCCATTCCAAAATTTAAGGGTCTGCCAACTCAAGAATTAGTTGAAGATGTTCCTGAAAATATTGTTATGCACTTTGAGGAGTCAGACACCGATTTTGACCCCAGCGTATTTGAAAGTCAAAACGATCCGCAAAAGTTTAACCAGGCCGAGTTGAATGATCTTGTAAGGGATCTAAATTTGCCAAAAAAGGCTGCGGAAATTTTAGCTTCAAGACTTAAAGAGAAAAACTTGCTTACTTCAAACACATACATTTCATTTTACAGAAAAAGAGAAGAAGAACTTGTTAAATATTTTAGAACAGAGGATAGTTTAGTATATTGCTGCGACATAGTTGGTTTGTTAAAGAAGATGGGGGTTGAGTCTTACGATGCAAATGATTGGCGCTTGTTTTTAGACAGTTCGAAAAGAAGTCTTAAGTGTGTGTTGTTGCATAATGGCAATCTATACGGCTCGATACCGATTGGGCACTCAACAAAATTAAAAGAAAAGTATGAACATATAGAAAAGGTTTTAAATCTTATCAAATATAGGGAGCACGAGTGGATCATATGTGTTGACTTAAAAATGGTTAATTTTCTGCTAGGACAACAAGGAGGTATACTAAATATCCCTGCTTCCTTTGCTTATGGGACAGCAGAGCCAAGGAAGAACATCATTTCAAACAAATCTGGCCAGCACGAACATCACTTACTGTCGGAGAAAAAAACGTAATTAATCCACCTTTAGTGAGCAGAGATAAAATCATATTTCCTCCTCTGCATATAAAACTAGGCCTCATTAAACAATATGTAAAAGCTTTAGATACGAACGGCGAGTGTTTCAAATACATAACTTCAAAATTTCCAAGTTTAAGTTATGAAAAAATCAAGGCGGGAATTTTCGACGGTCCACAAATAAGAACAATGATTAAAGACAGCAATTTTCCTAATGTCATGAATGAACGCGAAAAAAATGGCTGGTTCTCATTCGTGGACTTGATAGAAAACTTTTTAGGCAATTATAGGGCAGATAACTACGAAGAAATCGTAAAAAAACTTTTAAGGGACTACAAAGAGTTAGGTTGCAATATGAGCATAAAAATGCATTTTTTGAATAGCCATCTTGACCAATTTCCAAGTAATTTAGGTGATGTAAGTGACGAACAAGGGGAGAGATTCCACCAAGATATAAAAATTATGGAGGAACGGTACCAAGGCCGCTGGGATTCCCACATGATGGCTGATTACTGCTGGTGCTTGAAAAGAGACCTGCCATCAACAAGCAAATACGCTAGAAAGTCTTACAAAAGAAAATTTTTGCCACAGTGAAAGCTTCATATCTGTTTGTTTTTTTATTTTAAGTCATTTCTATCGTTATAATGTAATTTTACTGTAGTTTGAACTGCTTGTATTCATGAAACTTGAAAAAAAAATTTAACACATGACTTAATTTTTTAGTCCTAATTTGAAAAATCTGGAAAATGGCACATAGGCTGTCGACAAGAATCAGGACCTGATAGAGCCAAACCGAGTTGAAATTCGTATTCAGCGCACCCAAATTACCTAGAATCAAGTGTCAGATATCATTCAATAAAATACGTGTTGCCCAGTGTAATGCATTTACAATAAGTTTCAAGCATCGTTTTGTTAAAAAAGTTGAATTTTAATTGATTATTTTGATGAAATAAGGTCCGATATTTTGTTTGTTTACATTGCGCGAATGCCGCGCGCGCGATTTTACGCGTAAAATTCGGCAATTTTACAACTTAAAAATAATTAACAATCCTCAAAAAATACAATCATTTTCACAAATATGAGTTAGTGCAACGTTTTTTATACATTAATACCTTTCTATCTAGACTAGTCCAAGATCACAGTTCCAAAATCAACCTACCCTAGTCTCGGTGTACCACACACAAGAGTATGGCGAACATTACGTGAGGAAGGCTTGCATCCATATCATGTACAGCGTGTACAACACCTTCACCCAGGAGACGCTGCCATGCGACTGGAATTTTGTCATTGAGTAAATGCTAAACGCCGATTGCTTCGATTAATACTGTTCACCGATGAAGCTACTTTCACCCGTGACGGTATCAACAACACTCGTAACTCTCATCGGTGGTCAGACGAAAATCCAAATGCCACTGTGGAAACAAATTTTCAACATCGCTTCTCTGCTAATGTGTGGTGCGGTATCATCGATGATCAGCTGATTGGCCCTGTTACTTTAGAGAATCGTCTTACAGGACAAAGTTTCCTAGAATTTCTGCAAAATGAATTGCCAGGACTATTGGAGGATGTTCCTTTGGTTACACGCGCTGTATGTACTTTCAGCATGACGGAGCTCCTCCACATTCTACCCGTCTGGTGATGCAATACCTAAATCAAACTTTCCCTGGTCGATAGATCGGCCATTGAATGGGACCACCATTCAATGGCCACCAAGGTCTCCAGACCTCTTTCCGTTAGATTGTTGTTTGTGAAGGTGGATGAAAAGTCAAGTTTACAAAAGAAAGGTGGATACACGAGACGAATTGCTCGCGCGCATTTTGGATGCTGCTGCCCGCATAAAGGAACGTCAAAATCAACTCAGACGAACAACACGCGATCTTCGCACACGAGTTGCAAAGTGTATTGAGGTTGACGGTGGGATTTTCGAAAACGTATTGCAAAACTGTAACAAATTTGTCATTTCTGTATCTGATACCATTCAAAATGCCAATGTTTAAACATTAAATGTTAGAAACAGTAATTGGTTTCTCTTTCTTGATTACCATAAACAATGCTTTTGTATTTGTAGATTCAAACAGCTCTATCTCCGTAACCATTCAGAATTAGACACATGTTCATAGAAACTTTTTTCTCACAATGACCGATACTATCACCTTCCGAAGTATTGACCTTTCATCCTGAAACACCCTGTATATATATATATATATATATATATATATATATATATATATTAGGGCGGCTCGTTTTTACACTTTTTTCGATATTTGATTGGGGGTAGTGCGGAAAAGTTGCGATTTGGAGAGAAAATAAAGTGTGTACAATTTTTTTGATCTACGTCAATACCTTCCGGTGGCGGCGAGTCCTTAAAAATCGAAAAATAGGCCTAAAAACACATAAAAATTTTATAGAATTTTATATAATTTTTATATAATGTTCATTGTTCAATGACTGCTATTAATTTATTCAAGCCTATAATAGTGTTCTCAGGGTTGTTTGCACAGAAATATACCGGAATTAACATTTGTATAACATCTTGTTAAAACTTGCTTTAAATCAATATTTTGGATATTTTAACGGCTAAGACGCTACCGGAAGTTATTAACAGATTGTGCTGAAATTTTTATTGTTTATTTTGTAAGTCTTTCAAACCATTTTCCAATCTACCCCGTTAGGCCTATTTTTCGATTTTTAAGGACTCGCCGCCACCGGAAGGTATTGACGTAGATCAAAAAAATTTTACACACTTTATTTTCTCTCCAAATCGCAACTTTTCCGCACTACCCCCAATCAAATATCGAAAAAAGTGTAAAAACGAGCCGCCCTAATATATATATATATATATATATATATATATATATGAAAATTATTTCACGAAAGTAACACGTGAAAAATATTTATGATGAATAAAACCACGAAGGAAAGGAAACACAAAAAGGTGCTCAAGCGCTTTCGTCTAATGACATCCTCAGGAACACTGAAGTACATAAAAGGTTACGGCCTATATAGGGGTTACAGAAAGAAAAAAAAAAATAAATAAATAACATACATACACACAAACATATATATATATATATATATACATACATATCCACATACATATATATATATATATTATATATATATATATATATATATATAATACACATATATATATATATATATATATATATGCAATAAACGGAGAAGTAAAAATAAAAATTAAAAATTAAAAATTAGAGGATTAACAAAGAGGCAAACAGATTTGTAAGGAAAAATATCGATTTTTAGCACAAGATCAAATGAATTATAAAAATACAAATTTATACTGGAAATCTGCCCGGGTTTTAACACTTTGCCTTTTAGAGTCAAGTTTCGATATATATAAAAATAAAATGAAGATTAAAAGTTAATAAAGTAGCGTACAAGTTTACCAAAGATTTAGCGTCCTACCCATTTTAGCTAAATTTGTTTTGAAGGAATTCAAAACAACAGGATCGAGTTGAAAAAGACCTTTGCTTATGTTGAACTTATTTGAAAGTTGGATAATGGCAGACTCAAGAATGTAACCTATATATAGGCCGTAACCTTTTATGTACTTCAGTGTTCCTGAGGATGTCATTAGACGAAAGCGCTTGAGCACCTTTTTGTGTTTCCTTTCCTTCGTGGTTTTATTCATCATATATATATATTATATATATATATAATATTAGGGTGATTCAAATATGGGGGTAAAAAAATTTTTTTTAGATTTTAATGTGTTCAACCCTTTAAATGGTTCATTTCAGCATAAAAATAACTATCCTAAAATATTTTAGCAAATTTTTAATTTTTAAGGGTTGCTACCAGCAATTAAAAATTGACAGAACGACTCAAATTGTCAAATTTTTCCACACCACCAAGGAGGTACAGTACAAGGCGCATTGCTTTTTTTTAATGTGGAAAGCTCCCCCGTAGGTCCTACCATAACCACAAGCATGCATAATTAAACTAGCATGATATTTGAGACATTAGCTGTCCTTACTTCATCAATGTTTCTTTTTTCTATCAGGGTAAACAGCCCTGTAGTTTTTCACTACTTGTAGCAAGAATTGTTTTTGATCTTCGTCATGTGTTAGTATTTTATTATATTCATCCATTAATTTTACTCCTCTTTCCGCTATATCATTCACGACTTTCCACTGTTTGATAGATTTCTTAGCGGAGTTAAACTCTTCATCATTATGCCATTCTTTAGCATCTTTGAGTAAAAATTTTGAACTAAATTTTGTTATTGTAAAGAATCTTTGAGTATTTCATTTGACAAAATCTTCTAATTTCTTCGTTAGAATAAGTGCAGGATCTAGAAAAGCCCGTTTTGCAGGAAGAGTTTCTTTTGTATTTTGCAAGGCCTTTACCATTTTGTTTTTTGTTTCAGTAGGCACTTCATCATCATAAAAGGCCAACGCAACCAGTTCTTCTGATAGGTACCAGAGGTGACCTAACAGTTTTTTAATAGCAACAAATGCAATTGTGTCATATATTTGTTTGTAGACTACAAGATTCTGTAATAATTCCAGATCAAGACGAGGAGCGCAAGATGGCACAGGAGCTGTAAACCATGCCTTTACATATAACCGAGTAGCAAATAGACAGATGTCTTTTAGTCCTTTTTTGTCTTTTACTGAAATTTTGAACTGAGATTTGAACAAAAAATGTTAATGAATATGTAATTTTGGCCATCCACCTAGCCCGATGAAGTCCCGCTGGATGTTTAAATTTGATTCCACCTTTTGGTTCACCTCCCAAAAAAATAATTGTTAACTGCAATAGTTCTAGGTAATCGTCTCTTGGTTGGAATGTGTCTAGTTGATTTGCTGCAAATATAATTATGTCATCTTTGATGTCATGAATATTTTCATAGATATCTGGATCTGATAATACTGTTTCGTAGTCCTCCTTATTAATGCTTGACCATATTTCTCTGAACTTCTTCTGGGCCAGAAGATGGTGATAAAGACTTTGAAAAAACAGCTTCCAGCATAATTTCAAATATGTGGTGTCGACATGCCAGCCACAATAAATCGTTGTCGAATTTTTATTCTAGAAGAATAGCTGCACCATTTCTAGGACCAGTATTGGCTGTCGTTGTATCGAAACACACGCATTTTATTTGTTCGCAGATGCCCCATTCAAGCGATGTCTGATTGTTGGCATTAAAACTAGAGACGCATTTCTGTCACTCAATTTTGCAACATCAAGACTTCCTAATAATTTATCATCAAACAATTTTCGACGTTTGCCAACCTTACTTTTCCATGTTGAAGGTTGTGCAGCACAGAAACCAGATTCATCACTTTTACTCTCCTCTGATTCTGATTCTGATGATGTACTGGTGAGTATGACAGCCTCTTCATTCTTCTTTCTTTTGATCTCTTCTTCTGCTTTCCTCTTTTCATAATGTTGCTTTTCTGCTGCTCTTTGCTCTTTTTTAGCAACAGCCTTATCAATGGTACCCATTTTTCCATGATGTCCTTTCTCACGTTGCATTTTCAAGAATTTCTTATCATCTTCTATTTTTATAAGCTGCATAGCATTCTCATGAGCAATGTCAAATAAGTTTTCCAGTTTATCTTTCCATTTTTCTTCTTTATTATTTAAATTTTGTGATCTTTTCAATTTGTTTGCTTTGTTTTTCTTAAGCAGCTGCCATTCCTTCAGTATTCCTTGAATTTTATCTACTACATGTACTCTGTCTTGCTGGTATTTCTCTTTTTTCCAAACTGCTAGCACATCATCCACAGTAGAGTAGCATGATTCTCTAATGCCTCGCTTTTTAATATTTCTGTAGTGCATGAAGAGGGCCATCATTTCCTTCTCTGATGGTAATACGAATGTTTTAGTACTGCAGAGGACTGCCCAATTAGCCATACTTCAGTTTCTTTTCTCGTAGAACTCCCAACTGAGCAACTAGGTGATGGTGAGTTAGGCCTAGTTTCCATAATCGATTAATTGGTATCAAAATTACGAGTTCCAAACAACAATTAAAAGCAAGCTAGTATATAAACCATTAATTAAAAATTCTGAAATATAAACAATTAAACATAAAATCATAAGTTGTAAAAACAAACAAATTGAAAAAAAGGGAAACTTTGACGCCTGGTAGCACATAGTAAATTTTATTTAAAATTCACCAAATTTGGCATACACTACTTTTTTGTCATAGGGAACAAAAATACAGGTTGAACAATTAAAAAAAAAACTTTGATTTTTTTTAATCACCCTAATATATATATAATAATTATTTTATATATATATATATATATATATATATATATATATATATATATATATATATATATATATACATATATATATACAGAGTGTCCCAAAACCATGTATACATTTTTAAAAAACTTATAACAGGCGAACCCATTAACGGATTCAGATGATTTTTATTTCTTTTTATAGGTAAAATATACAACATCGAAATAATAGATAGTTTAATTTGTTTTAAACACGTAAGGGTTCGAAATGTCGACCACTGACATCAATGCACCACTGCGCTCTTTGATTCACTGATTGGCAGACTTCAACAAAAATGTTTGTAGGGATATTTCTACACGCTTCTTCAACTGTGCTCTTTAGTTGTTCAAGTGATGTAGGTCTTCTACTGTGTACTTCATTTTTCAAATGACCCCATAAAAAAAAGTCAAGTGGGTTCAAATCTGGTGAACGTGGTGGATACTCAATACTACCTCGTCGTCCGATCCACCGATAATGAAATGTTTCATCAAGGTAGTTCCTGACATCCTGATGGTAATGAGGAGGTGCTCCATCTTGTTGAAAGTAAATGTCCTCATCTCCGTATAACTGTCGAATTGCAGGAAAACCTTTTCCCCGAAGCATGTTGAGGTAGCTATGACCGGTAACTGTACCATCGAAAAAGAATGGACCAACCAAACCTTTGGAAGAAAAACCACACCAGACAATTATACCCGGTAAATTTACATGTCGTTCCACATAAATGTGTGGATTTTCTTGTGACCAGTATGTTCAATTATGACGATTAATTATACCATTCAACTTAAATGTAGCCTCATCAGACCACACAATTTTGTCCGCAAATTGGCCATCTTCTGTGTTTTTTACTCGAAACCATTCGCAAAACTGGATTCTGCGATCCGGATCATCCTCATTCAAGGCATGTAATAATCTCGGGATGTAAGATTTCCATTTAGCATTCTTCAGAATTCTGTGGACACTTGTCTTACTTTTCTCTTTTTCACGAGCACATTGTCTCACAGATTTTCTTGGTGATCGGTTGAATACCTGTAGCACTTCATCAGAAGTGTTAGCATCTGTTGATGTCTTTGGACGCCCAGTCGCTTGCTTGTACACATCATGCACAGTACCGTATACTTCAAATTTCTCACAGATACGTGAAATGGTAAGTCGAGTTGGAGGATTAGTTCCAAAATTGTCTCTCCACTGTTGTTGAACCTTTGATATCTTCTCAACTTTAAAATACGACTTTAGTATCCATTTTCGTTGCTCAAATGATAAGCGCACACTTCCATTTTCCATGCTTACTGTAGGCAGGCAAGGCTATTACTAATTTCGATTTTGTATCTCCTTAGGCTAGGCAAGGCTGTTAACAATTTCGCTGTTGTATCTCCTTAGGCTATAGGCTATAAAAAGAAATAAAAATCATCTGAATCTGTTAGTGGGTTCGCCTGTTATAAGTTTTTAAAAAATGTATACATGGTTTTGGGACACTCGTGTATATATATATATATATATATATATATATATATATATATATATATATATATATATATATATAATATATATATATATATATATATATATATTATATATATATATATAAAATTATTTCACGAAACTAACACGTGAAAAATATTGATGAATAAAACCACGAAGAAAAGGAAATACAGAATGGTGGTCAAGCGCTTTCGTCTAATGACATCCTCAGTGTTCCTGAGGATGTCATTAGACGAAAGCGATTGAGCACCATTCTGTGTTTCCTTCATCTCATCTCACTAAAATATTTGAAAGAATAATTAAACAGAAAATCTATGACTTTTTGGAAACTCAGAAAAAATTCATTGATAACCAACACGGGTTTCGGTCAGGCAGATCATGCCTATCACAACTAATGGAACACTACCAGGGCCGCATTTAGGGGGTGGCGCACCGGGCAAATGTCCAAGGCCCCGTGCCCGATGGGCCCCGCAAATTTCAATTGAAAAAAATTAAACGTCACGTATTTGCCATCTGCGACGAGTTTTACTTTTTCCGGCAGGCGGCATGGGATCAGGCATTCTAATATCCGCTTTGATGGTGTTTAAGTTGTTGTTCTTGTTAGTGTTACTCATTTCTAATGTTACTAACTTACTTCTTGTTGTTTCTGTTGCAGATTCATGATTTATGTTCTTATTGTTGGCATTGTAATACGTACAACATGGAAACGAGCCGTGACCGGGATCGAAGGAAGAAATATAAATCCGGTAGTGAAAAGCGTAAGGATAAGAAGCGCAGAGAAGAGTTTCTTGCGACGGTGCTGAAACTGACTAATTGGATTAAATCATCAGCAACTAAGTCAGCCCCTTCAGCAGGCCCACCAGCTGCCTCCGCTACTTCAGCAGCTGCGTTTTCAGAAGACGCGTCTACGTCAGTGCGTTCAGCAAGCCCAGCAGCTGCCGCATTTTCAGGAGACTCATCTACGTCAACCCCTTCAGCAGGCCCACCAGTTGCCTCCGCTACATCAGCAGCTGCGTCTTCAGAAGACCCGTCTACGTCAGTGCGCTCAGCAGGCCCACCAGCTTCAGGACATGCAATTAATGACATTGGTTTGTGGTCACAAATGCTGACCGATGACTTTAGAGAGTTCTGGATAGAGCGGGGAACATCAGATTGCTGAAATTATGACAGCGACTTCAGTAACTCTTCAACTACTGAAAGGGGTACAACACTCCGATGTACGAAGACATTATTTGTTAAGAAACAGCCTGACGAATGAGAGGATTGAGGTGTCATGGCTGTACTATTCTGAGTCCACAGGCTGTGTTTACTGTTTCGTCTATAAATTAATGTCGAGGGCAGACAGCAAGTTCACAATCGGGTTCAACGACTGGAAGCATGGTAGACAATCGGTCGAAGCACACGGAAAATGTGAGCAACATATGGAGTCGATGAGATATTTGTTGGTTAGAAAGTCTGTCTCCGGCCGTGTTGATTCGAAACTGGTGAACCAGTTTGAAAAGGAGTGCAACTACTGGCAGGAAGTTTTGCGGCGCTGTGTCGACGTTATCAAGTATATCACATCACGAGGACTAGCAATTCGTGGACACGACTCCCGTTTCGGTTCACCAAACAATGGCAACTATTACCGAATTTTGGAACTTTTAAGTAAGTATGACAGTTTTCTAGTTGCGCATATAAGCGAGCATGCCAACAAAGGTAGCGGTCACACCTCGTATCTCTCTCATTTCATTTGCGAGGAACTCATACTTTTAAGTAAGTATGACAGTTTTCTAGTTGCGCATATAAGCGAGCATGCCAACAAAGGTAGCGGTCACACCTCGTATCTCTCTCATTTCATTTGCGAGGAACTCATACTGTTGATGGCCGATAAAGTACTTCAGACGATTATCCGAGAAATCCAGCAGTCAAAATACTACTCTCTATCCATCGACTCTACGCCTGATGTTTCCCACACCGATCAACTGTGCTTCACCGTCCGATATGTGGTTGAGTCTGGGTCCGTTGAGCGATTTCTACAGTTCATACCTATGAACACACATACAGGGAAAGGAATCGCCGACGTGGTCCTCAACTTTCTGGAGACGCATGGCATTCGAATTGGAGACTGCAGAGGACAGTTTTATGATAACGCAAGCAATATGGCAGGGAAATACAACGGCGTAAAAAGCCACATCAAGTCAAAATCTCCGTATGCTGAGTTTGTGCCTTGCATGTGCCACTCACTAAATCTTGTGGGTAAATCAGCAGCGGACAGTTGCACAGCAGCCGTTGAATTGTTTATGCTCATTCAGAATGTCTACACGTTTCTCGTCTCCTCGACATACCGATGGCGTCGACATGTAGAGGGTCTCGATAGTAGTTCCCGTAGTGAGAAACTAAAGGTCGACAAAGGTCTCTCCGATACCCGCTGGTCAGCCAAATCAGATGCCGTCCAATCTTTAACCGAAGGCTACGCCGAGAATATCGTGGTACTGGATGAGCTAGCAGCAGATACCAGTCAAACTGCGGAAGCCAGGATCGAAGCCAGGGGGTTGTTTAAACAGCTTCAACAACTTGAAACAGCCATTTTATTGGTTTTATGGAACACTATTTTCGAACGATTTCAAAAAACGAATGCATCTCTGCAAAAACAAGGAATGTCGTTAGACTTAGCCACCCTCTTGCTGAAATCACTACGGCAATTTGTTGAAGATCTCAGATCAAGATTTGACGAATTCGAGGACCATGGCATCGAAAAGTGTGGTCATTGAGTATACAAGGAATCGACTCAACGCACAAAGAAGAGAAAGCGCCATCATGACGAAATCGGAACTGCCGAAGATACGAACCTGACACCAAAAGATTCATTTCGGACCACTGCATTTCTACCGATAATTGTTAAACTGTGTACCACTCTGAACACTCGTCTAGAAGCGTACGCTGTCCTGCAGAAAAGATTTGGATTTTTTTATTTCCTTCTAGTCCTGGACATCGACAGTCTTCGATGGTCAGCTGAACATCTAGTAGAATGCTATCCGGCTGATCTGCAGAAAGAGCTGGTAACAGAAGTTGTGCAGTTAGCTTCCCTAATGAAACTCACCGAAAGTGAAACAGAATCCCAGACGGAACGTGAAGACATGTGCAACAGATTTTATCGGCATATGAACACAAACGAACTGAAAGGAACATTCCCAAAAATGGAAATAGCAATGAGAATACCGTATACCTGTATATGTTTGTCACGAACTGTTCTGGTGAACGTTCATTCTCGAAACTCAAACTGATCAAAAATTACCTTCGCTCCACAATGGGCCAGGAGCGCTGTTGAGTATAGAGCATAGGGTGTTGCAGTCGGTGAGTTTCGAGGACACAATCACGCAGTTTTCCAAACAAAAAGCCAGGAAGCGTCCTATGTAATATTCATTACAAATCTACACTCTATCTATAGTACAGTAAGCTGTACAGTTTAGCTGTGTATTAAGTGCATTACAACTGTGTAGCTGTTTATTAAGTGCATTACAACTGTGTAGCCTACTAATGTAGCTGTATACACTGTATGTGTACATAGTTAAGTTATAGTCTTTAATATCACATTAATAAGCCGAATGGCTTCCGCATGTGTGTTTTGTGTGTGTTAAAAAAATATATCTGTTATGTGCATTACAAAATATTGTCATTCATTAACACTAAAATAATACATCCCGAGAAATAGTTTGCCCAAGACCCCGCACACTGTAAATGCGCCCCTGAACACTACAACCAGGGCCGTTTCTAGCCATTAGGGGGCCCTAAGCAGTATACTCATTTGAGTCCCCACCCCTCCATCCACCAACTCACGCCTTACTACATCACCTCAGCACACACATACAAAAAATGGCTGTTAATAAAAAACAATTATGAAACAATTTTAATGAAACATTTATGTCCAAAACAACAAATATGTACTTTCAGAAGACAAACAGAAAAAATACTCTACATGAAATTCCTGAAAATTAGCTTATACATTATTTAGAATAAATGACAGAACTATGTATAAAAAAATAATGCAATTATCAACTACCAAACAATTACTAACTCTACGATACAATCGTGTAATAGCTAACAGTTATACAGAACAGTTTGTATCTTCAAAATTTTTGCCTGCCTCCTAGATTTTTTCTGGGCGAAATCATCAATAACATTATCACATGAAATCTCCCTGCCAACGTCCTGGTTGATGCTTATGATGCAAGGCCACTGAGGCGATCCTGCCCCATTGATGATCTGAGGTAGTTCTTGATTAGCTTCATCTTAGAGAAGCTCCTCTCGGCTGACGCTACTGTCACAGGTAGAGTGCAGGCAATTCTTAGTGCAACCCAGAGATTGGGGTATAGTTCCTCCAGTTGCTTCTGATGAATGAAGGAGAGAAGCTCCAATGCAGTCATGTTGTGTGAAGGTAAAGTCGGCAAGTTCTTAATTTCGAAGGCCAGTTCTCTTCCATCAATGTCAGAGTCAGCTCCAGAGCTCAGTATCTTAGAGAGCTTTTCACACTTGCAGGACAAGTCTTCCTTGTTCATTGTGGTGAAGTTTAGGAGAACTCCAAATATGTCCCTCACATCATCTAATGTTTTGAATCTCTCATTTATTGACCCGATGGCACAATCCACCACCACATTGAAAAATTTGACTTCCAGCCTCTTTAAGGCTTCTGCAAATGGTTCGTCAGGAGCTTCGTAAGCAAAGTGCTTTTTTGTGGATCTGAGCCTCTTCTCCTTCAGCACAGCCTCCACATTCATTTCCTCACATATGTCCCTAGCTACGACTTGTGCTGCAACAAAACCTGTGTTTCTGTAGCTGGTGAGTGAGTCTTTTGTTTTGTGAGGAGGTTGATTGCCACATCAAACTGCATTGTAGGAGACTGCAGAAGTTTGCTCACATGGCTAACTGCATCAAGAATGTCATACCATACTACTGTGCAAATCTGAAAGCGATAAGACCCTACCTCCTCTGCAAGTGCTTGTGCTTCAGTCCTGGCTATGGCATCTGTGGCATTGTTTCTGACTTCCAACAGGGCCTCTCTGATGTTGTGGCTCTGGTATCGCACAGCCTCAATGCTCTTAAGCCGGCTCTCCCACCTGGTTCCACTCCAAGACTTGAGTGTTATGTTCACGTGCTTCTTTAGGATTGTCCATCTCTGTGTAGCTGCTGCAAAAAAGTTGTACAATTTTTGTACGTTGCCAAAGAAGCTGATGGCATCTGTGGAAGCTTTAGCTGCATCAGCCACTACAAGATTCAGAGTGTGAGCCCCACATGGAACATAGAGTGCACGACAGTTCTTCTCTAATAACCTTGCCTGAACACCTTTGTTCTTGCCCTTCATGTTCGCTCCGTTGTCATATGACTGTTCTCTTCAGTCATCAAAGTGAATATTCAGTTCATCTAGTCTCTTCAGAATCAGAACTGATAAACCCAGGCCTGTACTTTCTGAAGCCTCAAGAAAGCCCAAGAAGTATTCTTTTATTTCTGGTACTTCACCCATTTTAACAGTTCTGATAATAATCGACATCTGTTCTTTGTGGCTTATGTCTGGAGTGCAGTCTAAAATGAGTGAGTAATATTTAGCTTGTTTTATTTCTGCAACAATGGCATCCAAGATCTTCCCACTAACGGACGCAATGAGCTCATTTTGAATGATGTTTCCTAGGTAACTTGAATCAGTGGCGGACTGGCTAGGCTGTCAGTCTGCCATGTGGCAGATGGGCCCCCCTAGAAAAAAGGGAAGTTGGCCCCCTAGACCTGAGGTAAAAAAAATTGGCAGCCAATCTATTATACTCGTATATAAAGTTTAAATAAACATAAGTCAGTTGGGCCTGATGAGATATGTCCAAGAATCTTAATTAAGGGTGTTGACAGTATTTCTATTACATGAAATAGATATAATTTATTTAGATTTTTGTAATTATTTGTTTGTATTTTTTTTATTTTGTATTTATTAATATTGTAATTTTTTTTTTTATTTTGTATTTATTAATATTGTAATTTTTTTGTTTTTTTTATTTTGTATTTATTAATAGTATATAAAAAGGCAAATGTATTAATAACTTCTTTAATTTGTTAAAATTATTGCAGGTTTTAAACTTTTAGAAAGTAGCAAAAATGAATAAATTTACCCTAAAATACAGTTTTGCCAACCTGCCTGTCACTGCGACATTTTTAACTTCATTAGTTTATTTAATAGTTGCCTACATGCTTCATTGAAATCAATTCCAATTTATCAAAGTAAGTCTCTTATTTTTGTTATTGCTGTTATATATGTATAATTATATTTTACCCATTTCTATGTCCATATATAAAAGATATATAGAGTTACGTATATATTTTATATAAAGCTGCTATATATAAAGATAGATATAAAAATATATAAGAAAATACATGTAATAGTATTGAGAAAAGATTACAATACATTACATTACAATTACATTACAATACAGTTACAGAATACATATATTCATTCATTATAGTATAATTCAAGCATTGTTATTTGTTTTGAAATTTGTTGATCTTGATTATATTAAATGCAATTAGTAAATCAGATTACTTTATTCATTTTTTTTTTTTTTTTATTTCAGGTAGGGTGTCTAAAATATTTAGACAGTGGGTTCAGGAATTCTATTAAAAGTCTATATAAAACCATAATATATATATATATATATATATAATACCAGCTATGAGGATAATAAATATATTACTTTTTATATGTTTTTTAATAAAGAATTTTCTCCTGAATCTAAACTAACGAAAATATCACGACCTAACCTAACCAATCGCCAAGGGCGTACAATTGACCTAACGAATGGTTAGGTTAGGGCGTGATATTTTCGTTAGTTAGCACATATTGGAATGTACATTTTACGGTAGAGCACGTATTGGAAGAGCACCATTATTTTTATTAAAAATTGAAAAACAAAAAAGTTACAGATGTTTAAATTATAATTATTATTTTCGAGACTTCATGTGCGATATTTTCTAATATTTTAACCGACTGTTTTGAGATACTTATGTTTAGTGTTGATATTGAAGCATAAATGTTGTAATTATTAGTTAATTCAAAAAATTTACAAATTCCATGGTTAAATGACACTTTATCTAAGATGTTCAAATTGTCGTTAGAAAAGAACAAACGTCGCAGAGTTATAAGATGTTAGATAAGGTTAGAGCAAAACTGTAGTCTTGCCTAATTAGAACTCAACGAAATGGCTAGGCTAAGCTAGGCACTAAACATAAGTATCTCAAAACAGTCGGTTAAAAGGCAGGCCAGGCCATAAAAAAAAATATTAGAAAATATCGCACATGAAGTCTCGAAAATAATAATTCTAATTTAAACATCTGTAACTTTTTTGTTCTTCAATTTTTAATAAAAATAATTACATATTTAGATTCAGGAGAAAATTCTTTATTAAAAAACATATAAACAGTAATATATTTATTATCCTCATAGCTGGTATTATCGAACAAAATGGGTATACATTTCTTTGGGACACGCTGTATATATTGTATTATTTCATAAAAAGAGCGTTAATCGACCAATCGCTAAAAATATAACCAAAATCGTACGCCCGGCAGAGTACTGACTCTCAATTCCTTCCAACCTTTGGAAATTCTGGGCGACAATGTTATACTCCTCTTTTGGCGCGCTCTGACGCACCTTGATGCCGGCGAAAAGAGCTGGAGTCGCCATCTCAGTTCGTTCGAAGTTCTACTACGAGTAATACGTATCGGTTTGACTGTAATTTTAGCCCGTTATTATTTCAATTAACTTCGTTTTATAATAAAATGCCAAGATTTAACATCATTCACTAATGATTCTAATAAATGTCGAATTCTTTTAAGATCTAGAATTCATTTTATTCACTCGTCGTTCCACCTATATATATATATTTATACCGGGGTGTTAATCGTTGACCCAAGTGTTTGAGAACGCCATTGTGGATTGTCTTACACGAGGAGAACCATCCAGGGGTAGCTATTTAGATTGAATTGGAATTTCATTAACGTCCGTCAAGTTGAACCTTCGACAGGTTGACTGGGGTTATCAGCTTGAAACGAGTTAATTGCGATTCACGAGCTTAATCTGATTAGCGGTATATATTGTGGAACAACCAATTGCATAATGTCGCAAACTAAATCGATACTTTATAGTTAGGCTTGTAAAGACTAACTTATTTGTCAATCTAAATGAAACAAATTTAAATCTACTCAACTTCAGTCTAAATTAAACTGATTTAAATCTACTCAACTTCAGTCTAAATTAAACTGATTTAAATCTACTCAACTTCAGTCTAAATTAAACTGATTTAAATCTACTCAACTTCAGTCTAAATTAAACTGATTTAAATCTACTCAACTTCAGTCTAAATTAAACTGATTTAAATCTACTCAACTTCAGTCTAAATTAAACCGATTTAAATCTACCCAACTTCAGTCTAAATTAAACAATTAAAAGCGTCCAAGTAGTGGGAACCCTAAGTTTTAATTTAAACAATACCTTTTCGAACCTGAGGTAAGGGTGGACGCGGGTAGCCGTGGGGATACCCTTTTTAGGCTGCTGAATTTTCCACATAAGGAAATGGAACACATGAAACGGAAATCTGGAGCACAGAAACGGAAAGATAAACGAGAAGCAGAAAGAAATGATTCAGCAAAAAAGTGCAGGCCAATAACAGCATTTATGATACCAACACCTATATCTACATGTCAGAAAGAGGAAAGCGTCTTACAGAGAAATTCAACTACAACTGTTCATGCTGATACTGTAGATCTAGGACATAAAGATGAGGGTATGCATAACGTTTTTGAGACTGTAGATGCTGATTTTTATGATTCTGAATTAGCTGGTGGAATAACAGTAACTGAACCTGGGCCTGTACATGTACATAATCAAAAAGATCTAGTAGCTGATTTAAATAATGATGAGAATCAACCAACATTTAGACAGGAAAAGCTCTTTCAATATCCTGCACGAACAGATTTGAAATCATTTTTCAAAGAGCATCCAATTCAGCCACATGATCATGATCTGCCATTTAATGTAAAGTTATATAAGCGAAAAATTATGGGTGACACTGTCTCACGACACTGGTTTACATATAATAAGAAGAATAGATCACTATATTGTTCATTTTGCTTGGCATTTGAGTCATCAACCTCTTCTAACCCATCTGCTTTTGTGTGAGGATTTAATGATTACAGACGCATTAGCCAGTGCTTATCAGAGCATGAATCAACTGGTATACATAGCAAGCATGCTCAAGAATATATCAGTGTAGTAAATGATGGTGGTTTAGCTCGTTTTTTCGCTGCATCATTGCAGAAGCGAAAAGATGAAGTACTAAAGCAGAGAAATATTGTTGCCAGAGTTGTAGATATAATAAAGATGTTAGGTAAACAAGCTCTTCCTTTTCGTGGACACAGAAATGAGTCAGCATATTCGCTTCTTGATGAAACAGAAAATCATGGAAATTTCTTGGCTACTGTGCAGTTGATGGCAAAATATGATCCTATTATGGCTTCTCATGTTTCCATGGTGAAGGAAAAGTCTGAACAACGATGTGAAAGATTGGAAAAAACAAAGAAAGGCACAAAGTAAAGGTCGTGGTAATCTTGTCACATTCTTGAGTAAAACAACCATCCCTTCTTTGACCCAAATTATGAAGAATATGATACAGGAAAAAATTACTCAAGAAGTTGCTGAGGCCAAGTATTATTCCATACAAGTAGATTCAACCCAGGATATTTCATCAATTAATCAATTTAGTATTGTTATTCGATATGTACTAAATGGTACTATCCATGAACGCCTACTTGCAATTGTTCCAAGCAATGATGGTACAGGGCAGGGACTTTTTGACCTATTAAATGAAACATTACAACGTCTTGAAATAGATCCGAAAAACTGCTTATCAGATAGCACAGATGGCGCTGCAAGCTACCATGGACAATATAATGGCTTACAGAGTAAAATTGCCGATGTAGCTGATCAGCATGTTCATGTATGGTGCTATGCCCATGTACTCAATTTAGTAGTTACTGAAACCACGAAGTGTTGTGTACCAGCAGTTTCCTTCTTCAATTTACTCCAGAATTTAGCAAAATTTGTGAAGGTATCATAACTTATGAGCGAATGGCCATCTGGATTGAAATTGTTGGACATCATCTGGGGAAAGAAAAGATGAAACGATTAAAGCTAATTGGTGAAACCAGGTGGTCAGGGAAGTCCAATGCAGCAACTACTATATTTGGAAATTTTGACGAGATATGTATCAGTAATTTTGTGGATCTTCTGACATGTTTATCCATTATTCAAAGCTCTAACAATTTTGATGCAAAAACAAAACAGGAGGCAAATGTTTTACTGTCAGCCTTCTAGAATTTCAAACAATATTGACAGCATTCACATACTTATATATCTTTCAAATTGCAGCCCCTTTGTCAAACTATCTACAGACAAGTGGCTTAAATATGTTTACTGCATGGAATATGATAGAAAAATGGTACAAATCCAATGAGCATATTGCACAATTCAATAATGATGAAAATCAAACAGTGAAAATTGATTTTGTAAAAACTGAGTTACCAATCAAGAGGAAACATAAAACAAAGAGAATGGCAGATGAACTAGCTGCTGATGAAAAAAACACATCTGATTCTTTGTCAGACTATCGTGTACATGTGTTCAACTTGATAATGGATCGTGTTGTACAATCACTGGAATCCCGTTTCATTGACCATAGACAACTATATAAGGATATGTCATGCCTCGATCCATCAAATTATGAATATATTACTAAAAATGGTCTTGAAGAAGAAGCATTGGAAGGTATTCTTGAGCTTGCTCCAGGGATAAATAGAAGTGAAGTAAAATTAGAATTGCAGTCTTTTGCATCGAACTTTGAAATATTTAAGCTTTTGCTGAATGATGATAATGCAGAGAGCAGCAGTAAAATGAATTCATGCTCTAAATATTGTGGCAATTGTCCATCATGTGTTCTGTATATTCTTGCATCAAACATACTTAATGACAAGGCATATGATAATCTTTACCAAATGTACAAAGCTATCTGTACACTGTCTGTGACTCAAGTTCAGTGTGAACAGGCATTTTCTAAGCTTAAAATAATAAAAACAAGATTACGAAATTCTTTGTCGGAGGAGAATCTGGAAGCATACATGTTGATGTCTATAGAAAAGGTCATGTTGGATGAGTTAGACATGGAAACTATAATAGACCGATTTGCAAACTCGAGTAATGAACTTAAAAAACTACTCTTAGTATAGCATGTATGTATGTATGTATGTATATGCAGGCAGTACTTGTAAAATATTTGTACTTATTGGTAAAATAAATTTATAAAAAAATATTAACTTTTTTTTATTTAAACAAACTTAACTCATAAATAGGCCTATTAGGATAGGACTGGAATTGAATTATGTAATGGGGTTATGGGCCCCCTGACCCCTTTGGCAGACAAAATTTTATGAGCCAGTCCGCCACTGACTTGAATGACTATATTGGCCACTTTCGATTCTGCTGATGTGTTGTTTCATCACTGGATCAAATTTGGCAAGCAGCTCAACCTCCTTGAAGAAGTTGCCATTGTCTCGATTGTACAATGTAGAGGAAGACACCCTGAAAGCAAGGTTTCTCTCTGCCAGTGATTGGATTATACAGTACTTATAAGACGCATGAGAACATCTCGCCAGAGTCTTCGCTCTACCTCCATTAATGACATTTCAGTTTGATCAATGGTCCTCCCAGTTTTTAGCCGCAGTTCCAGATCCTTCCATGTTGCCATGTTATCTGCATGTTCTGAACTATTGTCATGGTCTTTCAGAAGCGAACCAACGTTTATCCAGTCTGAAAATCCATCCGTAATTAGTTTGTACGACTTCCTTGAAAACAACTTGCAGCAGAAGCAATAAAGAGCATCATTCCTTCTAGAGTACATCAGCCAGCTTCGCTTTATTTTTTCTCCATTAATTAATGTTCTGTGCATGTAATGGTGATGAACGCTTCTACCGTCCTCTCTTTTAGGGGATGTGAAATCTGGACTGATCTGAAATGGTCCTCGACTAGAGACACCAGATCTGTCTTCAAGGCATCTGACAGGACAACTGGCCAGTCATACGGATCAAGCGGTGGAGCAGATCTTGGTTCTTGTTGCTCAGTAGAAATGCCTGTGTGTGGTGTTTGAAGCTGAACAGAAGATGGGCCACTTGTTGGTTCATCAGGCTCTACTTCTACTGGTGTTTGAGGTTGCAAGAGGATGGTCCTGCTGTTGGCTCATGATGCTCATCACGCATGGCCGTAACTACCTATGAGGTCACCGAGGTCCGGACCTCGGTAATTATTTCCTAAAAAAAAAAAAAAGAGACTGAACCGTTCTCCGTGCAGCTTTAATAAAAGTATTTTTGCTAACAGGTCCCTTTGTACAGTATTTAATTATAGACAAGGGTTTTGTGTTTAGTGTATAGCTTGGGTTGTGTTTGTAGATGTCATTTTGGTCTGAATTTTGCTCGTCCCGCCGCGCTCGAAAAAAATCTGGACCTCACTAATTTCTAAACCCTAGTTACGCCCTGCTCATCAGGCTTTGCTGAGGATGGCTTTTCCAACATTACATATTCTGTTAATTTTTGCTAAAATACTCTTTCTTATTTTGTTTGATAATTGATCTGTGTGAACAGAATTTGAGGTGATGTGATCCATTAAATTTCACATTTCGAAATATTATAAATATTACAGAGACTAGCTTACTCTACACGATTCCTGAGCACTTGCCTAGCTTGATGGTCTACCTAACCTAGTTGCCTGAACTGTAATCATAAGAATATACAAGTGGCGCATCTCACCTGTGCTACTGGAAAGCTTCTCCTCCTCTATTTTCTTCTTTTTCCGTTTTTCAGCTCCTGATGGATAATGTCGTTTCATTTTCCAAGATGCACGAAGTCATCTATGTTAACCACAACTAATCTGCTAAATAATAATAATCATGATAATAATGATGATGATGATGATGATGATAATAATAATAATAATAATAATAATAATAATAATTGTTATAATTGTAACGTTAATCAAATACATTCAAATAATCAGACCATTTAGGTTTTAACCAACAAAATTCACATTATCTGAAAAAGATGAGAAAAGAATTAATAAACTTGAAAACATAACGAAAATAATCCTAGGTTTGAAAGTGTTACAAAATCTCTTACTAATTAGTAAATTAGTGAAATAATGTTTTACAATACTAGAAAAATTAAGCATTTAGGAAAGTATAAGCATATAGTAAGAATAAAGTTAAATAATATAGAAATAAGATCTCACAATAGTTATTTATACATAACAACCAAAACGTTTCGTTTGTCTCCGTTTTATCACATGTCTCATACAAAAACTTTAATTAATACGACAATAATAATAATAATAATAATAATAATAAGGATAATAATAATAATAACACTAATATTAATAATAACTTCAGCTATATTCCTATTCTTGCCCACTGAGCTATGACGTGGGAGCCTGTCTAGGGGCCCCCTAGTAGCAGCGGGGCCCTAAGCGGCCGCCTTTTTAGAGAGTACAGATTTAGTTTGCGTAGTCTTTCCCAGTAGTTGAGTTCTTTGTAGCCATCAATCTTGGCTGTGAAATGTCTCTGCGTTTTTTCTAGTTTATTAATTTTTTCCTTTTTATATGGGGACGTCAAAACTGAGCAGTATTCAAGTTTTGGTATGATCACTGTTCTCAGCAGAGGAATTACTGTCTTGTCCCTCCTTTTGAACGTTCTTAGTACCTGTCCCGCGTCTCTTTTTGCTTTGTTTATTGCTATCTGATTTTGTGTCTCGAATTTGGCATCATCGGTCATTATTACCCCCAAGTCGACCGCTTTCGTGCTTCTCCGAATTTCTTGTCAATCTGGAGCATAATATGCAGTCTTTTTAAGTTCCTCATTTGTACCATATCTCAAGAGTTGAAATTTCTTCGTGTTAAATGTCATATTGTTGTCTTCTGACCATTTGTATATTTTGTTTGTCTCTCTCTGCAAGGCCTCTACTTCGTTTGTATCGCTGATTTTTCTGCTGATCTTTGTATCGTCCGCAAATGATGTTACTCTGCTGTTGCTGTTTACTCCACTGTCTATGTCTGAACAGGAGTGGGGCCAGCACTGTACCTTGTGGTACTGAGCTGCGTACTTCTGATTCTGATGATGATACACCTTGAATTTTGACCACCTGTAGTCGATTTTTGAGGAAGTTGTAGATCCATTTTCCCACTTTGCCTGTTATTCCCGCATGTTTCATTTTATGTGCTATTATACCATGATGGCATTTGTCGAAAGCTTTAGCAAAATCCGTGTACATGACATCATAATTTTCATTGCCTTCAAGTGCATCTAGAATATTGTTAGAATGCTCTATAAGTTGTGATAGGCATGATCTTCCTGATCGGAATCTGTGTTGATTTTCGTTGAATCTTTCCACTGTCTCCAAGAAGCCATAGATTTTCTCTTTGACAATGCTTTCAAAAATTTTGGTGAGGTGGGACGTCAAAGACACTGGTCTGTAGTTCTTTGCTTAAGATCTATCTCCTCCTTTATATATATAGGGACGATGTTTGCTCTTTTCAAGATGCTCAGTATTTTCCCAGTGTCTAGGGATCTTCTCCATATCCAGTATAATGGTGTGGCTATTTAATTTTTACAGTTTTTAATTAATAGTGCTTTCCATTTGTCCGGACCTGCAACTGAATGTGATTTCATTTGTCCTATAGATGTCGCTACATCTTCTGGGGTAAAATCAAAGTCTGTTATACATTCTCCTTGCAATTTCTCTTTGAAGAATGCATCTATGTCAGGTATCGCTTTGTCACTTTTTGGGGTACTGAATCCCGATTCATACTGGGCTTTCAGTGTTTCAGATATTTCTTTTAGATCGTCTGTTAGTTCATTATTTCTTTTCCTTAAGGGCCAGATAGTAGCGCGCGTTTTGTTTTCCTTTTCGCATAGCTGTAGAAGTATTTTGGATTTTTCTTTATTGTTCCACCGCCTTTTCCTCATAGTTTCGTTCTGCTTTAAAAACCGTAAACGAGTTTATTTCGAGTATGCAGCTTTTGCAGAACTTTATTCCGTTCATTTGTTTAGCGCCCGTTATAAGACAGATTTCTTCGTCGCTCCAATTCAGGCAATGAAATTCGACTAAGTTCTGGCAAAGATCACAGCGAATTGTTTTTTATTCATCTTTTTCTTTTTTACAGTATCCACAGGGTTGTATGAATTGATTTACCATTGCTATGTTTTTAATGGTATGTAAATGACTGAGCTCGAAATATTAACTCAAAATGGTAATTTATTAAGTGAGGTATTTGTCTCGACTTTAGAAATGAGAGAAGGAAGGTTTTTCCGTTATTCCTTAGGGGGGGGGGGGATGGGGGATGTGGTACGCCGTAGGTTCTCACTGATTGGTGCCCTAGAGTGTACCGCGGGAGGATACCTGAGGGATATTGCCTTTCGATGGGCAGTTAGATTTCCTCAGAGAAAACACTCGGAATAGATTATATAGATTAAAGGTGGGTGTACACGGCGCTATTTCTCGTGTTATTCATGGAATGGTATATCGTATGAAACTCGTACAGGAGCGTGATTATAGACGTTGCATGCGAGAATGCACACACACGGTTCGATTTTTAGTCAAGAAGATGGACTCGGTGAGAGAGGCTTGTGGAGTTATTTGCAGGATGATAGCATATGATTTAATAACGAAAATGAAAAAGAAGAAAAGGCGACCCTGGGTGCGTCAGTGGGTACAAAGATGTCAAGCTTTGGGTGTTTCTAACACATTGATAAATGAATTGCGTACGGAAGATCCTAAATCATTTACCAATTTCTTTCGGCTGTCTGAAGAACAATTTCATTTCCTCTTACGTAGAGTTGGACTTGATATACAAAAGCAATGGACAAATATGTCCTGAGGGAGCACCTTGATTCCGTTCGTATGTAGAAGAATTACGAGTACTAACTAATCGGGGTCGTTGGTGTAGTGGTTAACATATCCGACCGGCAATTGGATGATCCCGGGTTCGATTCCTGTGAGGTGCCTCATTTTTCATTTGCTCGTTCTCCCTCCTCATCTTGTGCGGAACACTCTTCTATACAAGCGTCGTTCTTTACATTAATTATACTGTGTGTTGTTTGCAGTTAAAATGTATATATACAGTATATATATATATATATATATATATACACACACAGTATATATATATATATATATGTGTGTGTGTGTGTGTACATATTATTCAACTTACAAATAATTTTAACATGAGCCAGGGTCTTTTTCGCTTGATCCTGTTGTTTTGAATTCGTTCAGTACGGATTCAGAAAAGAAGGGCGAAGTGCTAAAACTTTGGTAGTTTTCCCTTATAAATGTGTATGCTCCTCTTACAATTTTTATTTTTCAATTTATTTATATTTATTTTTACTTTTTATCTTTTTGTGACCTATATATAATTTAGGCATTATCTATAAAATTGGTTGTAAACAATCAACTTAATCTTGTTGTTTTGAGTTCGTTCAGAACGGATTTAGACAAGAAGGGCAAAGTGCTAAAATTGGTAGTTTTCCCTTCTGAGCCTAAAATTGGTAGTTTTTCCTTATAAATTTGTATGCTCCTCCCACAATTTTTGTTTCTCTATTTATTATTTTTTGTGACCTAATGTAGTCTCGAACTTTTTATTGACTTCAGTGTTCCTGAGGATGTCATTAGATGAAAGCACTTGAGCACCATTCTGTGTTTCCTTTCCTTCGTGGTTCTTTTCATCATAAATATTTTTCACCTGTTACTTTCGTGAAATAATTTTCATACATATACAGGGTGTTTGAAAACTTTCTGTACAAATTGTAATGGGGGATAGGCAACACCAAGACAAACCCTTTTCGTCTATAAGTGTATGTCCGCTGACGTCACCATTCGGCGCGAGAGGGCGCCGCTGCAATTGGCTAAAAGGTGAAGTGGGCTAGACTCGCGCTTGCCGCGGGCATTCTTAAATCGGACGTAGTACGCGTAACATGTTTAAAGAAGGCATGTTTATTTAAAGAAGGTGCTGAAAGTTGCGACCGGTAGCATCAATGCATGCCCGACAGCGTCGAAGCATTGACAGACGTACACGTCGAAAGATTCCTGGCATTTCGGGAACAGTTCCAGCGGCGACAGCGATTCTTGCTACGAGGTCTTCTTCTGAGTAAATGGGAGTCTCGTACACGAGGTTCTTCATGTGTCCCCACAGGAAGAAATCGAGGCATGTTAAATCGGGCGATCTCGGTGGCCAGGCTACGGGCCCACCCCGGCCTATCCATCGGTCCCCAAAAGTGGCGTTCAGATAATCCCGCACATCGTTGCTGGAGTGTGCTGGGGCCCCGTCGTGTTGAAACCACATTCGTCTACGAATAGCCACGGGAACATCTTCCAGCAGTTCCGGCAACGTTTCTTCAAGAAATATCCGATAAACCCGCCCGTCGAGTCGGGCAGGCAGCAGGTACGGCCCAATCAACTTGCCATGGACGATACCCACCCAAACATTGACGGCGAACCGTTCTTGATGAGCATGCACCCGTGTAGCATGTGGATTTGCGTGCGCCCACACGTGAGAATTGTGCATGTTAAACACACCCTCACGTGTGAAACAGGCCTCATCTGAGAACAGCACATAAGCCGGAAAATTAGGCTGCACCGCTGTCTGCTGCAGAAACCAGCGTGCGAATTCCACACGAAGAGGGTAATCCCGAGGTTGTAATGCCTGGACTCTCTGACGATGAAACGGATGTAACTGCTGCTCGTGCAACACTCTCCAGACCAGGTCGTGGTTCACACCGAGGATACGTGCAACACCTCGCGTGCTTGCGCTTGGATTGTCCTCAAATCGCCGTAGGATTTCTTCTTCCATGTCAGGAGTGCTCACGTTTCTCTCCCGACCAGTGTCATGCATGTTTGCATGGAATGTTCCAGTTTCTCGCAGTCGCCGATGCAAATGCGCAAACGTTTGGTGGTTTGGCACACGTCTGTTTGGGAAGCGCTGTCGGTACAACCTCACAGCAGCTCTTCCGTTTCCATTGGCAGCCCCATACACTATATGCATGTCAGCCATCTCAGCAGTCGTGAAGCGCTCCATGTTACGCGTACTACGTCCGATTTAAGAATGCCCGCGGCAAGCGCGAGTCTAGCCCACTTCACCTTTTAGCCAATTGCAGCGGCGCCCTCTCGCGCCGAATGGTGACGTCAGCGGACATACACTTATAGACGAAAAGGGTTTGTCTTGGTGTTGCCTATCCCCCATTACAATTTGTACAGAAAGTTTTCAAACACCCTGTGTATATATGAAAATTATTTCACGAACGCAACACGTGAAAAATATTTATGATGAATAAAACCACGAAGGAAAGGAAACACAGAATGGTGCTCAAGCGCTTTCGTCTAATGACATCTTCAGGAACACTGAAGTACATAAAGAGTTACAGCCTATATATAGGTTACAGAAGAAAAAAAAAATATATATATATATATATATATATATATATACAGTAAACGGAGAAACAAAATTAAAGGATTGTGGGAGGGGCACACAAATTTATAAGGAAAAACTATCGATTTTTAGCACAAGATTAAATGAATTGTTTCCAACCAATGTTATAGATAAAAAAAATATATATACAAATTTATACTGGAAATCTGCTCGGGTTTTAGCACTCTGCTCTTTTTGTATATAAAAATTGAAAAATTATCGATTTTTAGCACAAGATTAAATGAATTGTTTCCAACCAATGTTATAGATAAAAAAAATATATATATACAAATTTATACTGGAAATCTGCCCAGGTTTTAGCACTCTGCCCTTTTTTGTATATAAAAATTGAAAAATAAAAGTTATTAGGGTGGCATACAAGTTTACCAAAGATTTAGCGTTCTACCTTTCTTATCTAAATCTGTTCTGAAGGAATTCAAAACAACAGGATCGAGTTGAAAAAGACCTTTGCTTATGTTGAAGTTATTTGTAAGTTGGATAATGGCAGACTCAAGAATATTTCTATTAACAATGTTGCTAGAGTGAAATAAAACTGAAGCATTATTCCAATCAATACAGTGGGATAACTCTGACAAATGGACAAAAAGGGCACTGGACAACTGTCCTGTTCTAACGGAATATTGATGCTGTTTTATACGTGTGTGCAAATCCTTTCCCGTCTGACCTACGTAAAAGGAATCACATTGTTCACAACCAATTTTATAGATAATGCCTGAATTATTGGTAGGGCTATTTTTTACTATGATATTTTTCACAATATTGTTATATGAAAATACTACATTAATATCCAAAAGTTTAAGTACATTAGCAATGCCTAAAAAGCCCGGGAAAAATGGAAGTACTAAAATATTTTTTGACAAAGTACGAGTGTTATTATTGACACGATAGAAAGTTTGTTTTGCCTTGTTGAGACAAGATTCCATAAACGCAGATGGATAACACAGATCACTTCCAATACCGTTGATTTTTTCTAATTCGGCATCGATGTATTCCGGACTGGCGATCCTAAGGGCGCGGAGAAACATTGAAAAAAAAAAATGGCCTTCTTAGTTGGGGTGTCATGTCCCGAGTAAAAGTGTACGTAGGACAAATTTTTTTTTTTTTTTTTCCGATAGATACTAAACTTAAAACCTGGGCTTTCCCTATGTACACGCACATCCAAAAATGGGATTGAATTGTCTTGTTCCACTTCTAAAGTAAACTTAATGGAGGGGACTTGATCATTTAACTGAAGGAGGAAGTTATCCAGGTCACGATTCATGGGCCAGATACACAAAATATCGTCGACGTACCGCAACCAAGGGATGCCAACCCCCAGGATTCTCGGAATGTAAGTAATTTCGAAAAACTCCATATAAATATTGGAGAGGAGGGGCGACAAGGGGTTGCCCATGGCCATTCCAAAAACTTGTTGATAATACTCGTTATTGAAAGTGAATTTGCAGTCTTTGATGCAAAGCTTAATAAGTTCCAAAACAATGTGTGAAGGTAGTGGCAGGTCATACTTATGTAATTCTTGGGAGAGAAAGTCAAGCATATCGTCAATCGGCACTTTTGTAAACAATGAACAAACGTCAAAACTGATCAATCTATCGTTAGTTTCAGCACGTGCATTATTCAATTTTTCAGTAAGATCCATGGAATTTTTTTTACATGTGAATCAGAGATAGTTCTGAGAATGGGGGACAAGACTTTGACAAGCCATTTGGAGAGTTTATAAGTAATAGAGCCCACCGAGCTAATAATAGGGCGCATAGGGTTGCCAGGTTTGTGGGTTTTAATAAGACCGTAAAGGTAGGGCAGAGAAGGTGAAGTGGACATGAAAAGCGGAATTAAGTCCTTATGATCTTTGAGAATGCGTTTCAAGCCACTATTAAATGATTTGATGACAATAGTGGCTTGAAACGCAATCTCAAAGATCATAAGGACTTAATTCCGCTTTTCATGTCCACTTCACCTTCTCTGCCCTACCTTTACGGTCTTATTAAAACCCACAAACCTGGCAACCCTATGCTCCCTATTATTAGCTCGGTGGGCTCTATTACTTATAAACTCTCCAAATGGCTTGTCAAAGTCTTGTCCCCCATTCTCGGAACTCTCTCTGATTCACATGTAAAAAAAATTCCATGGATCTTACTGAAAAATTGAATAATGCACGTGCTGAAACTAACGATAGATTGATCAGTTTTGACGTTTGTTCATTGTTTACAAAAGTGCCGATTGACGATATGCTTGACTTTCTCTCCCAAGAATTACATAAGTATGACCTGCCACTACCTTCACACATTGTTTTGGAACTTATTAAGCTTTGCATCAAAGACTGTAAATTCACTTTCAATAACGAGTATTATCAACAAGTTTTTGGGATGGCCATGGGCAACCCCTTGTCGCCCCTCCTCTCCAATATTTATATAGAGTTTTTCGAAATTACTTACATTCCGATAATCCTGGGGGTTGGCATCCCTTGGTTGCGGTACGTCGACGATATTTTGTGTATCTGGCCCATGAATCGTGACCTGGATAACTTCCTCCTTCAGTTAAATGATCAAGTCCCCTCCATTAAGTTTACTTTAGAAGTGGAACAAGACAATTCAATCCCATTTTTGGATGTGCGTGTACATAGGGAAAGCCCAGGTTTTAAGTTTAGTATCTATCGGAAAAAAAAAAAAAAAAATTGTCCTACGTAGCCTACACTTTTACTCGGGACATGACATCCCTACTAAGAAGGCCATTTTTTCTTCAATGTTTCTCCGCGCCTTTAGGATCGCCAGTCCGGAATACATCGATGCCGAATTAGAAAAAATCAACGGTATTGGAAGTGATCTGTGTTATCCATCTGCGTTTATGGAATCTTGTCTCAACAAGGCAAAACGAACTTTCTATCGTGTCAATAATAACACTCGTACTTTGTCAAAAAATATTTTAGTACTTCCATTTTTCCCGGGCTTTTTAGGCATTGCTAATGTACTTAAACTTTTGGATATTAATGTAGTATTTTCATATAACAATATTGTGAAAAATATCATAGTAAAAAATAGCCCTACCAATAATTCAGGCATTATCTATAAAATTGGTTGTAAACAATGTGATTCCTTTTACATAGGTCAGACGGGAAAGGATTTGCACACACGTATAAAACAGCATCAATATTCCGTTAGAACAGGACAGTTGTCCAGTGCCCTTTTTGTCCATTTGTCAGAGTTATCCCACTGTATTGATTGGAATAATGCTTCAGTTTTATTTCACTCTAGCAACATTGTTAATAGAAATATTCTTGAGTCTGCCATTATCCAACTTACAAATAACTTCATCATAAGCAAAGGTCTTTTTCAACTCGATCATGTTGTTTTGAATTCCTTCAGAACAGATTTAGATAAGAAAGGTAGAACGCTAAATCTTTGGTAAACTTGTATGCCACCCTAATAACTTTTATTTTTCAATTTTTATATACAAAAAAGGGCAGAGTGCTAAAACCCGGGCAGATTTCCAGTATAAATTTGTATATGTTTTTTTTTTTATCTATAACATTGGTTGGAAACAATTCATTTAATCTTGTGCTAAAAATCGATAATTTTTCCTTATAAATTTGTGTGCCCCTCCCACAATCCTTTAATTTTGTTTCTCCGTTTATTGTATAGGCTATATATATATATATTTGTTTTTCTTCTGTAACCTATATATAGGCTGTAACTCTTTATGTACTTCAGTGTTCCTAAGGATGTCATTAGACGAAAGCGCTTGAGCACCATTCTGTGTTTCCTTTCCTTCGTGGTTTTATTCATCATATATATATATATATATATATGCGAAGTCAAGCGACATTGGGTCTGGAGCTCTGGGTAGTAGTTGGATGGGAGACCGGCGTCCACCCCCAGATTATGTAGCGACCCGTGGTTCGGATCCCACGTAAAGCTGTAGATCCCCTTTGTCATATGACCTTAAATGTTACGAAGGAGGTTAAACAACCCCAATAAAAAAAATATATATATATATATTGGCTTAATTACAATGTTTGTCATCATTGTACTTAACGATTATACTGTGTAACCATTTCTTATTGCTAATAACACTAGGCAACAAAGACTTTGTTACAGAAGAGCAAATAGGTGCTCCTAGCTAATTTCGGTATGCTGATTTCAAATCTATAATTAGATTTTTTCTATCACGTCTAGATTTTGTGTAAAATGCAAATCACTTTTAGTAAAATTTTCTACCATTTCCAGATTTTGGTTTTAATCGGCTTAATGCCAATAATATGAAACTTGCTTTTCAAGGTTAAAGCAATTTTTTTTGCCAACTATATACAAATTCGAACAATTTTGATAAATAAAATTTATCCCGAGTCGCTACGTGACAGTCAAGCAGAACGGTTGTTGAAGCTCTCTGCTGATGAGCAAGTGACAGGTTGTGGTGACTTGTGTGTTTTTATAGCATTTGTTTTGTACTACGGTGTGTATTTCTTTTTATTTTGCACATCGTAATAATTACTTTCTACGTTTTTTCAGATATTGTATGGTAATTCAAAATGGCATCAAATAGACGTGCTTGTGTAAATCACCCAGACAACTTCTGCTTTGTCTGTGGACAATATACACCTAAGCACAACGTAGAAACATAACAACAAAGATTAAACTTGCCTACAAGTGTTATTTTGACTGTAAGTTAGGAGACCAACAGAGGGACTGGCAAAGCTGGGCAGTATTTAAATACATTTGTATTTAAATATGTATTTAAATACATTTGTATTTAGAACTGTATTTATAAATACATTGTTTTTCATGTATTTAAATATAGTATTTAAATACTTTAATGAGTATTTAAATACAATGTATTTAAATACTCAAAATATAAAAAATGTAAATACTTTTACTGGTTTAATACACGTTCTGTACTAGCACAGTACGACGCGTCAACAGTTTGGGAAAACATCCTCTCATAAAAAGACTGTTCCCTCGCTATAACACGACATTACCATCTTCGGCACCGGTAGAGCGAATATTCTCATTCGCGGGAATCACTTTGACTCCCAAAAGAAACTCTCTTTCAGACAAAACTTTTGAAAGATTGGTTTTGATCCGCAGCAACCGTGAAATAAAAGAGAATTCGTAAGGTGCCTTATGTTTATGTTTACGTCTTATGTTTACGTTTATGTCTCATCTACTCATTAATTGTTACTAATTTTGCAATGATATAATGAGTATAATATGTCACTGGTTGAACATCGTAAGTTCTAAGTTCTTTTGTTTTTGTTTTGTTCTAAAAAGGGAAATATATAATCGGAAATTAGATTGTACTATTTCTTTATCCTTTATCAAGCATTTTATATTGTTGTTACTCATGAATTAGTGAATGCATATGTTAAAATTTGTATGTATTAAAATGTATTTACAAATGTATTTAAATACAATTGATGTATTTTGTATTTAGTATCTAAATACATTCGTAAAATGTATTTAGTATTTAGTATTTAAATACATTTCTCCCATGTATTTAGTATTTAGTATTTAAATACATCCAATGTATTTATTGCCCAGCTCTGGGACTGGGCACCACATATTTGCTGTGCACAGTGCAATGCAATGTTAATAGCTTGGATGAATGGTAAAAGAAAAGCTATGCCGTTCTCAGTCCCCATGGTTTGGCGTGAGCCGAAAAATCACTTCAATGATTGTTTATTTTGTTTGACAAAGATTGCTGGTTTCACAAAGAAAAACAAATCAAAGATCACGTACCCAAACTGCGAATCAGCAATGAAACCAGTACACATGATGAAACAAATCCACCACCAGTTCCACCAGCAACGATAACAGACAGCAGTTCATCTGAAGATTCTGCTAGTGATATAGAAACAGGGAAAGATGGCATATATGTTCCAGATGCAAATATTTCCCCACATTTGTTAAGTCAAGCGGAGTTAAATGACTTAGTGCGCGATTTGGAATTACCGAAAGAAAAGGCAGAGTTGCTTGGTTCAAGACTTCAAGAATTTAATCTTCTCCAACCAAACACCAAAGTTTCCCATTTCCGCCATCGCCATTTGCAGTTTTCATCATTTTACTTACAGGAAGAAAACGTTTGTTTTCTGCCACGATATCAGTGGTCTGATGCAAGGGATTGGCTGTCGCTATGATCCAAAAGAATGGAGACTGTTCATTGACTCTAGTAAAGCTAGCCTTAAAGCTGTATTACTGCACAACGGCAATGAAAAACCTTCAATACCTGTAGCACATGCCACTGGCCTTAATGAGACTTATGAATCGATGAAACTGCTGCTAAGACTCATCAAATATAAGGACCACACATGGAATATTTGTGGCGACCTTAAAGTTGTAGCATTACTTCTTGGGTTACAGTTGGGCTACACAAAGCATATGTGCTTTTTGTGTCTATGGAACAGCAGAGATGACAAGAACCACTACAAAAAACATGATTGGCCATCTAGAACTGAACATGTTGTTGGTAAATACAATGTGAAACACCCAGCACTTATTGACCCTCAGAAAGTACATCTTCCACCACTTCACATTAACTTGGCCTTATGAAAATTTCGTGAAGGGTATGGATCATCAAGGTAGTGGTTTCAATATTTAAAGGATAAATTCAAAGGAATATTGACAGATGCTAAGCTAGAAGCTGGAGTTTTCACTGGACCACAGATCCGCAGTGTCATCCACGACTCATCGTTTCCATCTAACCTAAATGAGAATGAACTAGGAGCATGGACATCTTTCGTTGAAGTTGTCAAAAATTTTCTTGGAAACCACAAAGCTGAAACCACCGTAAACTCGTAGAAAACATGCTTAAATCTTATGAAATAATGGGATGCAGAATGTCTTTGAAAATTCTTTTTTTACATTCTCATCTGACTTCTTCCCGGCCACCTTGGGGCTGTAAGTGACGAGCATGGTGAGCGCTTCCACCAACAGATCTCAGTTATGGAAAACAGATACCAAGGTAATTTCAACCCAAATATGATGGGAGATTATTGTTGGTTCCTGCAGAAGGAGAGCTCGTCATCCTACAAGCGACAAAGGAAGAGGACACACCAAAGTTTCACTTAAGAACAGGAATTTGCCTTTCAGTAGTAACAACAAAATACTAACGCGCTTTGGGTGGATGGTTGGGCGCAGGGGTGGTAACTCCGCCAGCGGAATTCCGCTGTCTGTCTTAAGCCAGAATAAAGGAGGAAAGACATCCCTGTTCACTAATTATTTAAGTATGCTTAACATAAAACGTGGCACGGAAAAGTAGCTTAGACGGCTTTCGTAATAGAAGCGGGTGAGAAAAAAAATGAAAAATAGGGGTTTTCGGTTACACAAAATCTGGACGTGATAGAGAAATTTTGATATCAGATCTGAAATCAGCATCAGCGCTTTAGTAGGAATCAGTAGTTCACGTGTCTGTAACAAAAAAAAAGTTGAAATTTGTTGCCTAGTGTAATCAGTCAATTATAATATTGTACAAACACCATTACAGAATTGTTAATCACTGTGAACAAATAATTCATTTATTTTTCTAATTAAACACAAAACAACAAAGTAATTTCTCTCTCATTAAATATTGTTTGTTTGGGCTGTATCCCAAACTGGTGACCCCTAATTACTCATTTCCATATAATTCATTAATTATAGTAAACCTACTTGATAGGCCACCACAAATTGGTGATCCGTTGGCCACTATATATAATATATATATAATTTAGGGTGATTAAAAAAAATCAAAGTTTTTTTTTAAATTGTTCAACCTGTATTTTTGTTCCCTATGACAAAAAAGTAGTGTATGCCAAATTTGGTGAATTTTAAATAAAATTTACTATGTGCTACCAGGCGTCAAAGTTTCCCTTTTTTTCAATTTGTTTGTTTTTACAACTTATGATTTTATGTTTAATTGTTTATATTTCAGAAGTTTTAATTAATGGTTTATATACTAGCTTGCTTTTAATTGTTGTTTGGAACTCGTAATTTTGATACCAATTAATCGATTATGGAAGCTAGGCCTAACTCACCATCACCTAGTTGCTCAGTTGGGAGAAGTTCTACAAGAAAAGAAACTGAAGTATGGCTAATTGGGCAGCCCTCTGCAGTACTAAAACATCCGTATTACCATCAGAGAAGGAAATGATGGCCCTCTTCATGCACTACAGAAATATTAAAAAGCGAGGCATTAGAGAATCATGCTACTCTACTGCAGATGATGTGCTAGCAGTTTGGAAAAAAAAACAGGAATACCAGCAAAACAGAGTACTTGCAGTAGATAAAATTCAAGGAATACTGAAGGAATGGCAGCTGCTTAAGAAAAACAAAGCAAACAAATTGAAAAGATCACAAAATTTAAATAATAAAGAAGAAAAATGGAAAGATAAACTGGAAAACTTATTTGACATTGCTCATGAGAATGCTATGCAGCTTATAAAAATAGAAGATGATAAGAAATTCTTGAAAATGCAACGTGAGAAAGGACGTCATGGAAAAATGGGTACCATTGATAAGGCTGTTGCTAAAAAAGAGCAAAAAGCAGCAGAAAAGCAGCATTATGAAAAGAGGAAAGCAGAAGAAGAGATCAAAAGAAAGAAGAATGAAGAGGCTGTCATACTCACCAGCACATCATCAGAATCAGAATCAGAGGAGAGTAAAAGTGATGAATCTGGTTTCTGTGCTGCACAACCTTCAACATGGAAAAGTAAGGTAGGCAAACGTAGAAAATTGTTTGATGATAAATTATTAGGAAGTCTTGATGTTGCAAAATTGAGTGACAGAAATGCGTCTCTAGTTTTAATGCCAACAATCAGACATCGCTTGAATGGGGCATCTGCGAACAAATAAAATGCATGTGTTTCGATACAACGGCAGCCAATACTGGTCCTGGAAATGCTGCAGCTATTCTTCTAGAACAAAAATTCGACAACGATTTATTGTGGCTGGCATGTAGACACCACATATTTGAAATTATGCTGGAAGCTGTTGTTTCAGTCTTATCACCATCTTCTGGCCCAGATATAGTCCTTTTTAAGAAGTTCAGAGAAAAATGGTCAAGCATTAATAAGGAGGACTACGAAACAGTATTATCAGATCCAGATATCTATGAAAATATTCATGACATCAAAGATGACAATTATATTTGCAGCAAATCAACTAGACACATTCCAACCAAGAGACGATTACCTAGAACTATTGCAGTTAACAATTATTTTTTTGGGAGGTGAACCAAAAGGTGGAATCAAATTTAAACATCCAGCGGGACTTCATCGGGCTAGGTGGATGGCCAAAATTACATATTCATTAACATTTTTTGTTCAAATCTCAGTTCAAAATTTCAGTAAAAGACAAAAAAGGACTAAAAGACATCTGTCTATTTGCTACTCGGTTATATGTAAAGGCATGGTTTACAGCTCCTGTGTCATCTTGCGGTGCGCTCCTCGTCTTGATCTGGAATTATTACAGAATCTTGTAGTCTACAAACAAATAAATGACACAATTGCATTTGTTGATATTAAAAAACTGTTAGGTCACCTCTGGTATCTATCAGAAGAACTGGTAGCGTTGGCCTTTTATGATGATGAAGTGCCTACTGAAACAAAAAACAAAATGGTAAAGGCCTTGCAAAATACAAAAGAAACTCTTCCTGCAAAACGGGCTTTTCTAGATCCTGCACTTATTCTAACGAAGAAATTAGAAGATTTTGTCACATCAAATACTCAAAGATTCTTTACAATAACAGAATTTAGTTTAAAATTTTTACTCAAAGATGCTAAAGAATGGCATAATGATGAAGAGTTTAACTCCGCTAGGAAATCTATCAAACAGTGGAAAGTCGTGAATGATATAGCGGAAAGAGGAGTAAAATTAATGGATGAATATAATAAAATACTAACACATGACGAAGATTAAAAACAATTCTTGCTACAAGTAGTGAAAAACTACAGGGCTGTTTACCCTGATAGAAAAAAAGAAACATTGATGAAGTAAGGACAGCTAATGTCTCAAATATCATGCTAGTTTAATTATGCATGCTTGTGGTTATGGTAGGACCTACGGGGGAGCTTTCCACATTAAAAAAAAGCAATACGCCTTGTACTGTACTTCCTGGGTGGTGTGGAAAAATTTGACAATTTGAGTCGTTCTATCAATTTTTAATTGCTGGTAGCAACTCTTAAAAATTAAAAATTTGCTAAAATATTTAGGATAGTTATTTTTATGCTCAAATGAACCATTTAAAGGGTTGAACACATTAAAATATAAAAAAAAATTTTTACCCCCATATTTGAATCACCCTAATATATATATATATATATATATATATATATATATATATAATATATATATAGTGGCCTATCAAGTAGGTTTACTATAATTAATGAATTATATGGAAATGAGTAATTAGGGGTCACCAGTTTGGGATACAGCCCAAACAAACAATATTTAATAAAGAGAGAGAAATTACTTTGTTGTTTTGTGTTTAATTAGAAAAATAAATGAATTATTTGTTTACAGTGATTAACAATTCTATAACGGTGTTTGTACTATATTATAAATGACTGATTATTAGCAATAAGAAATGGTCACACAGTATAATCGTTAAGTACAATGATGACAAACATTGTAATTAAGCCAATAATACCTGAGATAATGAAAGTACGGTATGGTACAGTAAATGTGTTAGGTCAGTAAGATGAAATGCATAAAAGAGCAAATAAATAATCGGATACAAAATACGGTAAGATGGTTGAAACGTTAAAATAATTGAACAGGCCTACTGTAGTCGTAATAGAAAAGTTAGTTTGCCGGTTGTTTGCATACATTTTTGGGCCTACTCGGTTAGGCAGAGTTTGTGGACTTTCAGCTTTGTATCCTGAATAGTCTAGTAGGGTATATCATGGTCATTGAAGCGCGAATTTCAAGATTGGCAGTAACTATTCCTATGTAAAATTAAATTTTAGAAGGGGTTTGTTTTTCTTGAACTTTTGCTAAAAATCACGTTCAAGCGTTCAAATTTCCACTTTTTCGTTTTCTGGTTATGTACAGAACAGCTGTGCAGGACATACACTGTAGTACAAATGTAACAGACCGGTTTCTTACCAAACAAAACCATTATAACAGCTGCTATAGGCTACTAGAGTTTCACTGTGATAATTTTCTATGTTTCAGATACAAAGCTTGGTGAAGATTGTATAGCCACCATGGCTAAACAAGGAAGAAAGATCAGAAAAAGTTCTGGTTCAAAGCTGAGTGATCTGGTGGATCCAGGCAAGCAGTTATTTCCCACAGAAGTTCCAGCCTGGAGAGCTGTGTTTCAGAGAGAAATCCTCCTCCAGGAAGAGAAGCTGCTTCTGGATGATATGAAGAGAGCTCAGAATCCTCTGCAAGATTTGGCTAAGGACTTGGCATCACTGGTACTGGCACAGTGGGGCAAAAGCAATGCCAAGTTCACTCCTCCTGTGATCATTCAAGAGAGATCCATTGTCAGGAAGATTCTTGTCAGGTGGAATGAAATGATTGACCTAGTGAATGGCAGAGTGAAGGCTGCAAAGAGAGAGAGAAGAGAATATCTGAACTTGATACATTGTTTGACATAACAACCTGCAGACATGACACTCCCTGTGGAACTGAAGCATCTGGCTGCTCTGGCTGTGCTGCTAGAGTTCATGTTAACTGTGACTGTCCTCTGCCTCAGAAGATTCCAAAGTTAGAACTAGAGTGGCTCCATTACCAGAGGATCAAAACCTCAGAAGTTTCTGGCTTCCGAATGGCATCTGTTGATGTGAAGAAAACAGTGAAGCAGGTGAAGGCTGCTAAGAGGAAGGAGGAAGAACAGAAGGCAGCTGAGAAGAGAAACAGAAAAGAGGAAGAAGAAAAGGAGCTACTGCTTAGAGCTGATGATGGTGATGATGATGATGATGATGAAGATGAGGTGACTTCCTTGCAAGAGTCTCCAGGCAGAGCAACTCCTACTGCTGACACAGATTTTTCCAGTAGTGCACCAGGCACAAGCTCCAGTGTCAACACTGGCAAATTCTCCACCTCTGCCAGGAGGAACTACATGGATATCTCAAGCACTGCTGCGGCTGCAGTCAGGTTCAAGGTGGCAAACACTCCTGCAGCAGCCATTGCAACTGGTTTCTTGCAAGATCTCATCAAAGCTAAAGCCAGTGCCAGAAGGATGACGCCGGTAGGGTAATGTTTGTTTGCGGCGGGATGTAATTGTAGGTCGCCTCAACTGTTGATTCGCTTCATGTATTGTTGAACTGTTGCTTGAAGGACTGAGGTCGGCTGAGGTCGAACGGCGCTACGTGAAAGGGGAGACTCAAGAGGAGGAGTAACGAGCAGAGTGAGGGCGATTTTTAGCGAACTCTGGCCTACATAGGCTCGGAAGACGATAACTTTTCGCGGGCCTTTTTGGGAAAAGACAATCACCCTTTTGTTTCTCTCTCCTTGAAAACCACGTGTGTTTTTCCGTCTCTGATGATTCCCAGATGTTTGCGAACGGCGAGGAAAGGAATTTCTAGTCGGTCTCTACACACACACACACACACACACACATATATATATATATATATATATATACACACACACACACACACACATATCATATATATATATATATATATATATTATATGTGTGTGTGTGTGTGTGTGTGTGTGTATATAAATGCGTCTCGGTGGTGTAGTGGTTAGCGTCCCTGACTACATCCATCGGCCCCGGGATCGAGACCTCGTGACGGCAGCCGACGCACAGCAAAACCCAGCTGTTCATCCTTCCACACAATAAAGAAAGTGGTTGGTACCGGTAGATAAATGGGTACCTGGATGGCCTAGTGATTAAGACGCTGGGCTGCTGGTGGGGCATGTTTCGGATTCCACATTAAACTGTAGGTCTAAGGTGGAGTGAAAAGTTTGACCTTCGTCAGGATGAACAATTCGGGCGGAAGCTAACCAAAGGTTTTATATATAATATATAATATATATATATATATATGAAAATGAAAATGAAAAGGTTTATTGGCAGACTATAGTCCATATGACAAACATTATTAATACAATGACAGTTCATACACTAAGGATAAAAATATATACAATTGATTAGAAATAATACTGCACTGTCGAAGTTAAGTGGAGCTACAGACAGACGTTTTCGTACCAAGAAGTCCATAGCTTAGAGGATAAATGGCAGGACTCATGGATAGCTTGGATGATCGGGTTGGTTGATTTTTTAATTCTTTGCATTAGACTGTGTTGAGCACGTCTTGTTACCTCCGGGAAGCTCGGAACATTGCGGGTAGCAAACATTTGCGAAGCTGAGCATCTCGGGGGTAATTTATGTAAGAGTCTAAAAGACCTGTTGTACAGCAGATTTAGGGTTCTGCCAGAACCTTTTCTATAATTCACCCAGAGTTGCTGACCGTATATATTACTGCAGAAAGTACGAAAGAGTGTGTCTTTAGCTTCACTTGTACAGAAACGAAAGTTCCTTATGGTCATATTCGCTTTAGCACACAGGCTTCGAGATTGTTTTCTTATATCCGAGTCATCACTCAAGGAGCTGGTAATAGTTTGACCCAAATACTTAAACTCTTGTACTTCCTCAATTACAAAGCTGGGCACAAACCGTTAATCCGTTAATCGTTAATTAACGAAGTTAACTTTTTCGTTAACGATTTAACTTTTAAGTTAACTTTGAAAATCATTATCGGACTAATTAACTTCCGTTACATTTAACTTCCGTTAACTCAAGTCCATTAACCCAAAAAATTCATAAATAAACGTTTAAAAGTTTCTATTATTTTCAGTGCTGAGCAGGTGCGCAATTAATCCACCACTGTTAATAGTGATGAACGAATTTCCATTTCCGCAGTGCAAAATCAGGCGATATATTTGTTTCCGTCGCCACAATTTGTGTCTTACCAAATATGGTAGTTATTTATGGCATTGGTTTGAGCAAAACATGGTCGACTGTAAAATCAGGCGGAAAGATTTGCCATTTGAGTTGAATGTTTCAACTTCTTTCAAGAAATATCACGAGCATTTTAAGGCACTTTCAATAATATATATGTAACAATTACAACAAATAACTACATTCGTTTCATTTGCAGTCTGTCTCTTGCGCAATATGTTTGTGCTAGTGAATATTTGAAAATAATCGTTGTCAAGTAAGTCATGTATATTTATAATATGTCTGTGAATACCTTATTAGTAGTCTCCTTGATACATTTCAAGAACCATAAAACTGATCAGGTAAGATTTCAATTATCATGTCACTTTGATGACATAAATTAAGTCAATTGATGTCTTACAATGGGAGCGTTTTCACCTTAACCCTTTATGTCCTGGCGGTACTTCTAGGTACCACATCTTTAAAATCTCCATAATTATTTTTCTACCCGGTTTTTCCAGGGTGAGGAAAAGCATGGAGGGTACAGTCGAGGAGGCCATGAAGCAGCAGTCCAACGAAGTGGGCAGCAACAGTGGAGGCAGCAACAACGAGGAGGAGGAGGAGGATGACTTCTTCAGTGCTGTCATCCAGACAAAAGAGAGCAGCAGAAGCCACAGGTCACTCAAGGGCAAGGCCCAGAACTTGGTCAAGACCTGGCTGGAGACCAACTCCAAGGACTTGCTGACAGATGCTGCCTTCTTGGGTGAGCAAGTGTTGGTGGACTTGTTCATCAAGTTCAACACAGCCATCCCCTCCAGTGCTGCAGTGGAGCGTTTGTTCTCTATGGGCAAGGACATCCTGAGGGCCAAGAGATCATCCCTGTCTGATGAAAACTTTGATATGCTAATTTTCATGAAGGGCAACATGCATCTCATGGACAAAATGGAGAACGAGAAGAAGAGGGAAAATTAAATTATATATATATTGTGTTTTTCATTTTTTTTATGATAAAAGTTAACGTTAACGGTTTATCGGCAACTTCCGCTACATGTTTAACGAATTAACGGATTAACGGTTAACGAAGTTAACTTTTTGGTTAACGGATTAGCGGTTAACGAAGTTAACTTTTTGGTTAACGGTGCCCACCACTGCTCAATTACTTCACCATTCATTTTAAACCTTATATCAGCTGGCTGATTACAGCTTTTAGGATGAAATTGCATAACCTAGGTCACAGTCTTATTGTGGGCTGGATTTATGATAGAAGCCTGAAGTTAGGACTCTGCTGCCCTCTGTTGAGTGGTCAGATGAATGACTAAGCCTTTGTTATTTATTTATTTATTGGGTTCAAAATCCCAGCTGAGCCGTGAACGGCCAAGTTCTAAAGGGCCAGTTCAACCTACAGCCCAAGTTAAGCTAAAATTAAAACTTACGGACTTGAGGTCCTATTAGGTCCTACCTCAGGGTTGCTGACTCGATGTGGGCCTACCTTAGGCCTCAGTTGCATGAATTTAAGATAAAAACAAAAGGGGCACTATTTATGGTCTTCTTTCTCAACCTTGCAACAACAACACAACCTGCACTATTGCACGATGCAACAATCTTGTATCTAAACAACCAAACTGAATTGCAAGAGAGCTCTCTATAAGACCACACCCTGTAAGTACCGCATTCCACAAACGAGTAGAAAAGACGCGCAGCGCCCCAAAATGATGCCACAAGAGTGCCCAAACAATGATGCCACAAGAGCCCAAAAATGCTAGCTCTAAATTAAGTGAATTTTTCACTAACCTTACAATTATGAGATGGATATATATACACCTTAACTTAATATATACAAGCAATGCTGCATCAATCAGCTTAGTCATCATATCGCCTTGGGACAACAATGGTTCTTCCTCTTCTAGATTTTCTAACAGCCTTTAGCCCTTGAACTACAAAAAAAGTAGGCCGAGCCAAGAGTGGACCTAACTGAGTTTTGTTTACATTTGATGTTTACATTTAATGCTGCGTTCTTTTCGTCTACATATCTGACTTTACATTACATTGCATTTGGAAAACATGAAGCCATTGAGGCCTATCAAGGTTATCCAAATTAGATAAATGATCTAAAGCTATATTTTATAATAAAATTTTGCAAAATGTCAATTTTAAGTCAGCTAATTAACATAACACTATTTATAGAGTTACCAAAGTAGCCTACATAGCTTGAGGTAAAATACTTAAGTGTAAAATATTTATATAACTTTCAGAGTGTCTCTTTCATTCATGAAAACATCCAGTTTTCCTTAAAACTAACTAAAGAGCTACTATTTACCACATCATATGGCAAATCATTCCAAAAATCTTGTACGTTAAGACTAAAAAAGTATTTTTGTACGTCCAGTCTACGTACAAGTCTGTTTTCTAATTTTCTTATTATATCATCCGTCAAATTCTTCCGTCAGACTCTTATACGAAACAGCTACTTATTTATAAGTTGTCAAAAACTGAAAAAATTTTGAATACTGTATCATATCTCCCCTCAAACATACTCAGTTCCTTTAATCTTTCACTATATTCTGACATTCTTAAGTTAGGGATAAGCTTGGTTGTCCTACGTAGCACATTTTCAAGCATATCTGTATCCTGCCTCTGGTGAGGTGACCAAGTTTGACTGCAGTATTCTTACTGAGTCTTGACATGAGAATTATATAATCTACGAGGGCCACTCAATATATTTTACCCCACCTTTTTTTTTCTTTCCAAGTTTCCTTGTAAGGTCCAGAAATTTTGTACACAAGTAGTTACATGCCTTTTTTACAAGTTTTTATTTTTCTACATAGTCTCCATCCTTTTCTACGGCTTTCCTCCACCTCGAAATAAAGGGCTTTATTCTTTGCTGGTAAAAAGTCCACATCGTACGAGGCGTTGAGAATGCTGCTCAAAGGAAGTTCCATCGTATTCGAGGAGCGCACGTCCACTCGGCTCAAGCTCTGAGATAACTATGAGACGTGTGAGGCACGCAGGTAGGCAGGAATGGTTCGACGGGCGGCTGACTCGATGATACGTGAATGGGCTTGCTCGTATGACCGCGAGTCGAATTGTTGTACATATTTCGGTACAAGAATATCACTACCAGCCTACGCACCAGACAGTTTGGGTAAGAACTAGGAACATTTTATGTTTTACTAAACATCTCCACACTCCGGCGCACTATTTGAGAGGAACATATGTTCATATTTTTCCTTTCTGCCCATCAAACGATACTCGTCTCTAAACTCTGTTAAAAATTCACGCAGGGCACTAGCCACAACCTCACTACGAACCTCATCATGATATACGTTAATATAGTGATAAAAATACTTAAGATTGTCCATGATCACGAGATTCACATTTTCAGTCGTAGGGTATGAGTAATCGACATGGTGTAGCATGACGTAATACCGCTTGTCACACCACCCATCAGCAAAACTCATTATCCATACCTGCTGCTTCTCTTCTGCACGCGTTGTTTCTTTTACTTCACGGTGTATGTGAGACTTTATAAAGTTTAGCTCCGCAGTATACTTCAGCACATCGTCTGTGCAACGAAAGCCTTCAACGGTCTCACCAGAACATCCGTAGAGTATTTGTACATCTTGGAACTTCGCACAATCCAATGTGTTTTTAAAAGAGGCATAGGAGGGAGGAATAGGAAGTTTTTCGGTATCCACCACATCCTGGCACTTTACTGAATACCATTTCGTAAACGTTGTACAAGCAATATTAAAGGTAGCCATTTGAATACGCGTCTGATCTGAATACACGTCTGATCTCTCGGGCTTACTGCGGTCGACTGACCACGCAGGGATTCCCAGATAGTAGCATGACTCACGGTCTTACAGTGGGCGGAGCTTAGAACTTTCACCTACACACACACACACACACACACACACACACAACACACACACACACACACACACAAAGGAGAAAGTGAAACGCTATTTGAAACATGATTTATTTAACAAACGAGATATTCAAGTTATATATATATTTACAAATACGATTTAATAAACGAGATATTCAAGTTATATATATATATATATTACAAATAGATACGATTATATACAAGACGTGTGAGTTAGAAGCATCATTGGTATCCAAAGGGTACGGTATCATAGGTACCAGGTAACTGGTAACGTTTCCTATAGTGTTACGGCACACCATCGTACCCCTAAGTTCCTTCACGCCCCCCAGCTTCTGCGCCCGAAAATTGTGGGTCCCTACAATTAGTTGGGGAGGTTGTTCATCATCGTCCAAACATACTAGATCCTTCAACGACTCAACTCAAAGTTAACAACCTCCCGATTCGCATGGTTGAGCGTAATACCCTTTGCCTTCACGATATATTTCATTTCCTCCCCACCCTGACCCGTACCCCATAAGTCTTAGGTCCTGTTGAGGCAAAAGAGTCGGCGTATGCGTTGTCCCCATACTCATCCTTGATCTCATCAGTGAGCTCGCCGAGGAACTCCCCAATAGTGGGCATGTATTCACCCTCCCTCTCTGTGAATATCACGCTATCTGTATCGGCATACAATACTCTCCGCCCAAGAGAATGCAATAGACCCCAAAGTTTTATACGGGCGTAGGCTGTTGTGAAGCTGGCCACAGGTATGTTTGTAACCCTTGAGGTATCTGTGGCAAATTCAGTGTTGTTGTACTTTATTACGTAAGTATTACCTACATTTACGATCTCCATGACCTCTTTATCGGGGGCATTGGCATAATCCCAGACATCGCTATAACTTTGTGCCAAATGAATGCTCCCTCTGCCGGTATTCTGCGCAAATTTTCCCCATAGACTGTTTAGACACAACTTTGCACTAAAGCGCTTGCCAGGATTCTTTACAATTTGGACACGATCAAGTTGTATACCTTCGCGGTCGCGGTAACGTTGAATATAGGCAGACTTTTCATCTTCGGTATCAACTCCTCGCGGATACCCTGATGCCTCAACCTTATCCTTCAAAAAGGTGTTTATATATGGTGTGAAAAGGTTGGGTAGCTTCTGAAACCTCCACACCTCATGTATCTTCAGTATTCTATAACCATGGCGCACGGCTAGGGCCAACTCAGGACTTGTATATACGCCTCTGATCTTACGCTGGTGGGGTATATGGTTACATTCGCCGTTATCCTCTTCCGCGCACTTCACGCACAGGGGAAACATGAGCTTGTCGTCGATAACGACAGGTAAGATCGGCATCCATAAATTGCGTGGGGGGAGTACGTCTACGAAAGAGAGCCCAAAGTAACGATCATTCAAATTTTTTGAAAATTCATTGATGGAGGGTAGGCTAGGTCCCACCAGTTTCTCAGGAGTGCCCACGGGGTACGGATTGCTCTTCATCACGTACGGGTATAAAGAACAGAAATCGTAGTAATGGAGCTTCACGCCCTCCGTAGGTGGAAAGTATAGTCTGAAAGGATTTGTACGTCCTCCAAACAAGCTATCACCACATTTGAGAGGATCCAGCACCATTGAACGCTTGATCGTTTTTATTTCCTCACGGTACACCTCGTCTGTCTCCATCCGTGCATCATATTCATGCTCCCACAAGACTTTGTGAGTGAACTGTGATCCTATAAGTTGATCGCGGGTGCGGGTCGATGCAAGACAGTCGGCAGGAGACCTACCGTGGATATCTCCGGTGATTCCGCACTCAGGACGGGGCCATCCATGCCACCAGCAACCGTTAAAGGAGTACACAGTCTTCACACCAGTGACACGGTTTTCACTTAACCCATCAACCCAAAAAACACGTCCATTAATCTTAATGAGTACTTCACCCGTGTTGCGGGCGTGCTTTATATATACACCTGTCTGTTGCTGTAGGTGTATGAGCCAGTAAATAGCCTTGTGCCCGTAACTGCGGGGATTGTTTCGGTGAATAATGGCTAAGGTGTCTTTCGGCATAAAGTTATTCTTGAACACCGTAAAACATAATGATGCGATGGTGGTTGCGACTTGCAGTGGATCGCATTTGAAACGGGCTATGTACATCCTTCTAAAGGCCTGGAAACATACTTTAAGCACGCGCACATCATTCACGCAATAACGCTCACATTCATCAGCTATATTATAAGGGTTACTTTCATTAAAACTGTCGTAGTATCGATCAAAGTCTTCACGTTCATCCATACAGTCAAAATAATGTTTGGGGGGTGGTGGGCCTACGTAGTTTAAAGTCTCGCTGGTGAGGAAAGTGTAAGGGAAGTATCCTTTGGAAACTTCAGCTGCTACTCCCATCACCTTGGGTAGCTTTGCTAATTTACAAGGTGTGAATAATAAAGTATCTTTAAATTGTACATTGCCTCTTATCTGCATCTGTATGAATTTGTTGCCTCTTTTCAATGGATCACCTGTAAATATCTCAGAGGATTCGTGTTCAAGCAACTCCTTATAAAGGAACTGCGTGTCAAACTTTGCCCGTTATGGGCGAGAATATACACAGTCATTTTTTTGAACTTGTCGGCTAACTTGACAATATAGGACACAAATAGTTTCACAGGACTATCGCTGACATTCGTTTTAAAAACGTTTGTCCGTTTACCGCATTTGGGGCACTCGTCACATTCGATATCCATACACTCATCACATATAGTCTGGCTCACAAGTAAATGTGGAATTACCTCTTTGGTTTCAGCGTTCGTATATGTTTCTATATCGTAGTATACAGTTATACAAGGGTTATTTTTAGGCTTAGCATCTTTCATATAACATACATGCTTTACTCCATCCGCCTTATATTCCTCCTGGCATGTAGGACAGTGAATTACGTCACACTTGTGCTTAAATTTTCCCCAATTATCCATTGTGTGAAACATACCACATTCACAGATTCTCATTTTCCTGCACGTGCCAATTGATTTATGGAAATCAAAACAGCTATTATTGAAAAATGTGCGTCTACACACATCACAGTCTCTCTCTCAGCTTCAACTACACGGCTTTCACATTTGGTGCTTTTACACTGCTCACATACCATGTGACATTCTTTACAATGTCTCACTATATCATCCGCAAACTCGAGGCACCCCTTACACAAATCATGATGTCTCCCATATTTTCGACTTTTGTCATAACTCGCGTAAAGCCACCTTATATTACGGATGGGGAGATACGTTGTCCCTGACAATCCTAAAATAAGTAGGGGCCTTGTACGATCTCTCACACAGCTTTTAAAAACATACACAGTCCTACGACGATCATCCAACCCAAACACAACTATGCGGACATTCATTTCCTGTTCTACCCTTCTCAGCTCTTCAGGACCCATATTACAGTCAAATTCAAGTTCACAGTCTACAGCTAGTTTACGGGCACGCTCCACGACTGTAGGCAACCAAATCTTTTGAGTTCGTGTATTTTGTACAGTAAACATACGTGCTAAGAGTACTGCTATAAAGCCGCAACCACGATCGACGTTTATATGCCGTCTATAAATAGCTTGAGAATTGAGGTTAAGAGTATACGGTATGGCACTATGACCCGCAACACGGTATACATGGTCAATATTTACCGTGAAGTTGTCCATATTGAAGGCTATACTACTTTGGGCGGCTTGCATTATACGTCCTAATATATATTCTACATCTTCAGCCGCCAAACGTCTAAATGGCACTATCACCCAATAATCGTCTACATCACCGTCATCTGACCCGAATCCAAAGGACAGACTCGTCCTGACTTCACGCTCGTCGCGATTCTGAAGAGCAAACTCTATAATACGCTCTACAACCCGGCGTAGTCCGCGCTCAATACCATTGCTATACATGACTCTAGGGTCGACCCTGACTCTATACCGATTTCTAGTCAAGGCTGGGGTGGGGGCTGCGGAGCGCACCAATTCGAGCGTTATATCTTCCTCAACAGAACGGGGGGCAGCGGATGAATTAGGGGGTATATTAGCGGAAGGTGCTGCTGATGGGGGGCCTGTTGCGTAGGAGGTTGATGCTTGGGGCTCTATTATTGTAGACTTAACAGAACGGGGCGCGGCCGATGAATAAGGGGATATATTAGGTGATGCTGGGGGGGTTGTTGCGTAAGAGGTTGAGGGTTGGGGATCTATTACTGGTGCAACAGGCGCGTATTTCGGTCGCTTTATACCTGACGTGGGTATCTCATACCTCCGCTTTGGACGTGTTACCGGTATCGCTGGTGAGGGTTCAGGGGAGGAGATCACAACTACACTGTCGTCGAGGTCATCCGTAATGATGGGCTGCTCTACCTCATCGTCATTCACGGTTCTGTGGGAGAAGAAATATAAGGAACAGCACTCAAAATTTGTAATATTTTGTAAATGACCCACTTAGGAGTGTGACGTGTTAGAAATGGACTCTGTAGAAAAATTCAGATTCACGAGCCCATCCACATGTATTATATCTGGACCTACAGGATGTGGTAAAACTGTGTTTATGCTTAAAATCATTAAAGAAAAGGGGGAGATGTTCTCGAAATTTGTGCATAAAGTTATATGGTGCTATTCGACGTATCAATCAGTGTTCAACGAGTACCAAGATGATATTTTGTTCCACAAAGGCGTATATGACGTTAATTCGTTAAAGGGAAATGAACATACAATCATTGTAATTGACGATCTCATGTTGGAGATGGATAAAACGTTTGCCGAGACATTTACAGTATTCTCCCACCATCTTAACATAAGCGTGTTCTTCATCAATCAGAATCTATTTTTCAAAAATAGATACATGCGCGATGTGTCGTTAAATACGCAATATCTAGTCTTATTCGCGCAACGTAGAGATGTATCACAAATTGGGGTATTAGCCAATCAAATGTTCCCGAATCAGCGTAAGGAGTTTTTGGAAGTTTATAAAGAAGCTACAAGCACGCGTTACGGATATTTGCTTTGCGACCTTCATCCGCGAAACACGTTTAGAGTGCTTCTGCGAACGAATATATTTCCAAACGAGCCTGAAACGGTGTATATTCCAGAATGACAAAGAGACTAAAGAAATACCGTGAATTAATAAAAATCTATCATCGACTTCCCCGGGCAATGCAGCAGATGTTTATTAAAAATATCGATGCCGACTTTTTAAAATGCATCTGTGAAATCTGTCTTAACGTTATAAATTGCAATGTATCAATGAAAACTCATCAGAAGGCTCGCCTACGCCGCTACAAGAACATAATACGTGCACTCGCTCGTAAAAGCCAAACTGTAGCGAAGAAAAAACGAATTATTGTACAAACAGGAGGGTCATTTCTCCCCATCTTATTTTCAGTTTTGGGTCCTTTACTGACTAGATTAATATAATGAAGAAAGTGGTAGTGATTCCCCACGAGGTGTACGCCTCATTGAAAGGAATCCAGACACGTGTCTAGATCCCCGTAAAAGCAGACTTAAAAGAATGGAAAGCGAATTGTTAGCCCTATTAAACAGTGAAAAAACACCTGATGAGAAAAGAATCTTATACCAAGAAGCTCTGCAGAAATTTCTTCACGAGTACGAAAATTATAAGAGCCCTACAGAGATTCCTGTGGTTATTAGGCACAGCACGGGGGACGATGGCGACATAGGATCTGTGCCCGACGACACAGCTGACCAACCAAAAAGATTAGCCACACAACATATCGAACATGTATTAAAAAATACCCTCCCACTTACATTGAGGAGTAAAGGCTTAAGTCTTTATAATCTATTGAATGAGGATCCCGCCATACAATGGACCGATACAGGAGAGATCATTGTGGAAGGATCAAAGGTACAGGGATCGAATATCGTAGACATTGTCCATGATTTGGTGAGAAAGTGGGATAGGCCATCACCATCAGGATGGAAGCATATTAAAGCAAGACTACAACAAATAAATGTCCCTAAAACGTTGATAGGAAATCTGAACAGGTTAAAAGACTTGGAACATGCAACGCCTGTGACACAATTGAAGGCGCCGTCACCCCAGGCGGTAACACCTTTGAAGAGGAGCAAGAAGAGGTTAAACCAACCCTACCCACGTGCCTCTAAAATACGCAAATGGCTAACGTATTAACTAAACGCTATTATGACATTTCTACCCCATCCTCTTACGGCGGCGTAGATAGACTGTACAGAAGTGTTTACGGAGTAGGAAAAAAAGATGTTGAAAGATTTTTGAGGGAGCAGGACGCTTATACGCTTCATAAGCCTGTGAGAAAAAGGTTTAAAACAGCCAAGACAACGGCTTCCTCGATTGATTCTATTTGGCAAGCAGATTTAACAGACATGCAAAGATATTCTGTGTATAACGATGGTTACCGCTACATTCTATTCATAATAGACGTATTCTCTAGATATCTGTGGCTAGTTCCTCTGAAAAATAAATCACCTGAAACAGTTGCTAAAGCCACCAAAACGCTAATGTTAAAAGAAAACAGGGTTCCTGGCTATTTTTGTACGGATATGGGGAAGGAATTTATAGGCCGTGCTTTTCAGAACATGTTGACAGAGTTTAATATCAGCTATTACACAACCAATTCTATACATAAGGCTCTTTAGCTGAAAGAGTTCAGCGCACCATAAAGGAACGCATGCACCGTTATTTTACACAAAAAACACATACAGATTTCTAGACATTCTGGAATCATTGGCATCATCCTACAACCGCTCACACCATCGCACGATTGGGGCAACACCTAACGAAGTTTTAGAAAGAGGTACGCTCCCGAGAAGAGATGGATCACCACCACCACCACACTCTGCGCGCTTCAAAATCAATGATTATGTAAGGCTGTCGCGTTCGGGGAATAAATTCGCAAAGGGTTTTGAGCAAGGATGGACACGCGAGATTTTTAAAGTTAGGGCTGTGAGACCTAAAGGTGAGATAATGATGTATTACATTGAAGATTTGAATGGGGAAGAAATCTCAGGAGGCTTTTACCGCGAGGAATTGCAGAAAGTTGCGTTTAATTTAGAAAAAAATGTGTTTAAAATTGAGAAAATTTTAGGAAGCAAAGGTTCAGGAAGGAGAAAAATGTACCTGGTGAAATGGCTAGGGTACCAGAAAGCTTCAACACCTATATAAAAGCTGATGCAATAATGAAGCTTAAATAGTACGCAACATGGCTCCTAACCATTTCTACGTCACACTCCCGTCCTCCTCGTCCCTGTCTGTACACCCTAACAACACACTAGCCAACTTTGTAAAAGAACTCCATGGGCACATTGAATTGGGTCGTGATTCGTATGAGGTGGGGATATGCGAAATTCAGCTGGACACCGTCTTTTTAAATATTGAACATAAAGAAACCGTTTTACGATTCTTAGAGACATTGACGAGTGTGAAAAAGCTGGGGTAGCTATGGATGAAACTATGCGCATCGCTCGGACTAAGATTGCACGGTATTACAGTACAGAAGTAAGACTAGGGCCGGGTCAATATGGTTCGGCCGAGGATGTTGTGAGAGGCTTAAACGTAAGTTTAAGAAACTCAAACCTTACGAATGATTAGTAGATATGAAATCGTAAACAACCCTGCACATACACTAATCCTAAAATCAAAGACTAACAGACGTCTTAAAGAACATAGAAAGTTCAAAATCTAACCAACGGCCGATATAGCGCAGCCTTCCAAAGAGACACATTTCACGAGACACAGTATAACTTGTCCAGATTAATGTATCAATTGAAGATGGAGAAATTGGCTGAAAGGTCCCCAGACAGTGCTATATTTACAGTAATATAGTGGAGCACCAGTTTGTTGGGGATACCCAGGCACGCCTGCTGCACATTGCTCACATCCCCAACCATAGAGGAAGGAGTTTGAGTATTACATATGACAGACCCCATTATGTGAATGTCGCAACTAATTTAATAACCAATATCACAATATATAAGAACGATTGAGGGTGAAAACTTCCCATTCGGTAACGGGAGCTTAACAGTGAAGCTACACTTTCGACGCACTGAGTTATAATGGATAGAAAGCCTTTCACCGTCTATCGAGGGATGCGATACCAGCGCGGTAGTGGACTTGGATCCATTTTTCATCCATACTACGTACGGCTGTTCCTTTGCTGAAGAGGGGTGCCAGATACCTTGGAAGGAAAGCGCTACAATCAGGCCTTAACACTGCAGAAGACATATGGCCGGGGCTAAACCTAAAGAAGCTCTAAAAAAACATTTAAAGCGTACACGGGACGAAATCATCAAAGATGCAAAGAGAAAAATGCGTGGTGGCGGGAAGAAGAAGAGGGCTCCCGGAAGAAGAAGGGGTCACTGGTATTAAACGTAAAAGGCTATCAAAAAAGAAGTGCTGTAAGCGAATGAAAACCTATGGTTGACCACTTTTTGACTGATAAAGCTAAGGATATTGATCTCATGAATCATAGTTTGTTTACCACTTGTCGAGAGAGGAGTCACTATTTCGCCGTGGCACGCTTCATCCACCCATGTAGTTCACAATGCTGTAAATCGGAGCTGTCCCTTTTTGAGCTCCCGCCAACCCAAATTTCTATTGAGCACAGTGACTTATTACAATTAACCCTTTAAACACAATTAGTTCCCCGAGTGCACCTATAGAATTCGTGATACCCAGCTCAGGTCCTTACTTTTTTGATCCAAGCTGTGTGCACATGTACGCTAAGCTACGTATAGCCCATTCTGATGGAACGGTCTGCGATGACAAATATGCTGTATACCCTGAAACAAACTTTCTGCACTCCATATTCAACCAGTGTGACGTATATTTAAATCAGACCAACATATCGGCAGGCACGGGGTACTATCATCTACGAGCCTATTTGGAAAATGTCCTCAACTTTTCCAAAGAAGCGAAGGCTTTTTAAGTGCGGAGGGATATTATCAAACTAAAGATGAAAATAGTATAAAGGACAAATTTAAAAATTCTAAAAAGAAAATATACGAGTGTTTTGGACGGTTGCACACAGATTTCACTTTCCAGGAGAAGTTGCTTGTGAACGGGGTGGATATGAAAATAAAGCTCACCCGCACGAGTCCTGAGATCTGCTTAAATCTGGATGCGAATCAAGAAGAGGGTGCAAAGCCCGTTGTGGTTCACATTATGGACACATACCTCCGCGTACGGCGAGTGAAATTAAGTTCACCAAAACAACTAGAAATTGAGAAAAATTTACTAAACGCTACAGTGAAATATCCTATTAACAGAGTGCAGATCAAACTATATACGGTTCCTGCAGGGTTGGCATCGAAGCAGATAGAAAACATTGCCCTGGGAAATCTTCCTAAAAGGATATTAATCGGCATGCAGGACCACGCTTCGGTGAATGGAAAATATAAAAAGAGTGCCTTTAAATTCGAGAATTTCGTACTTAAAAATATAACTCTATACGTTAATGGCACTGCTTTGGGTGGAACAATGGGTACGGACTATTCATCAGACGCTGTGTTACCTCTTTGTGCCAGAGCCTATAGTAATCTGACCCATATTGCAGGTGATTGTGATGAGCTTGGTAATGGGGTAACGCAGGAAGAATTCATTGATCAATTTAACCTTTACCCGTTTGACATTACACCTGACTTATCTGCTAGCGTAAATACCCATTTAACCCCACAGCAGAGCGGAAACATCTCAGTGCGGCTGGAATTCGAGAAGCCTATAGACGCTCCTATTAGTGTACTAGTATATCTCGAATCGCAAGCCCTAATAGAAGTAGATAGATTTAGAAGCGTTATCACTGACTTTTAAAATGGATGCTAATACACTTCAGAAAGTAATGGAGCGAGTCACACGTTCCAAATTTATCGGCGTGTTTGCGAAGAATGAAACATTGAGTTTGCCAAGTACGCGAGAATGCGGTAGTCTTATTGTGAACACAGACATCATCGGTAATGAAGGGATTCACTGGATCGCTGTCTATTTTAAAAATAGACAGCGCCTGTACTATTTTGATTCACTCGGTACTCAACCCTGGAGTGACCCTATTATTGTAAAATTTCTCGCTCAGTTACATATTCCCGAAGTTGTGTGGACCCCATTTCGCATGCAAGGATATTTTACTAATGTTTGCGGAATGTACTGCGTCTCATTTATCATGCATATGTCAAATGATAAAGAATTTATAAATTTTTTAAATTTATTTGACCCGTGTCACACTCGCCGAAACGATGAAATGGTATGCAGACAGATAAAAAACCGTTTTCCAATTGTACGTACTCGTTGTATATTATAATGTTTTTGTTCGTATATTTGTAACGATATATTCTGTAGTTGTTTATTGTACTGATTTCTTTCATTTAATAAATTTATGAAAATATATTGTGTCTTCTTATCCCAAAAAGATCGAAAAACACACATTATTTCGGTGTGACATTGTTGACTGATCAGTATATCCTCCCTATTCCGAGATTCTTCAAAAGATTGTATAACACGTGTCAAATCCTCATCGGACCTTAAAGGAATAATGCTTTTAAAACATATACAGAGTATACAGACAGATCCCCATTATGTGAAGATATCTTTGGTTCGAGGAATAACATTGAATGCCATAAAAATTTCGATTTTAGCATAATGGGGATAACCAAATAACATTGATTGACATTTTTGGCGAGTATCTATTTGACGAGATACTACAACTCTCCATATATATATAAAAATTCTAAGTATAGACACTTACATTTCTATGGTAGTCCCTTGCGTCGGATTGTAAGGAGCGTCACTGCAAATATCTTCTACGGTTTGCGTATAAATAATTCGCCACGGTCAATCGCATTGAAAAGACTAATTGCGGTTAATGTTGCAGTATCACGTTCTTCATACAATTCTGGGGAGACGTACAGGTCCATGGTGGAGGATGTGTGACATTGTTGACTGTTCAGTATATCCCCCGTATTCCGAGATTCTTCAAAAGATTGTATAACACGTGTCAAATCCTCATCGGACCTTAAAGGAATAATGCTTTTAAAACATATACAGAGTATACAGACAGATCCCCATTATGTGAAGATATCTTTGGTTCGAGGAATAACATTGAATGCCATAAAATTTCGATTTTAGCATAATGGGGTAACAAAACAACATTGATTGACATTTTTGGCGAGTATCTATTTGACGAGATACTACACCCCATCCATATATATATATATATATATATATATATATATATATATATATATATAAATTCTAATTATAGACACTTACATTTCTATGGTAGTCCCTTGCGTCGGATTGTAAGGAGCGTCACTGCACATGTCTTCTATGGTTTGCGTTGTAAATAATTCATCACGGTCAACCGCATTAAAAAGGCTAATTGTCGTTAATGCTGCAGTATCACTCTCTTCATACAAGTCTGGGGAGACGTACAGGTCCATGGTGGAGGGAATGATTATTCACTGACGCGAAAATAGCTACTGTTACTCCAAACTAAAAAATATCCCCTTTTATAGGCACAATCGCCAAGCTCCGCCCCAAAAGACCAGATGTTGTAGTGATTGGCTGCCGATGTAGCTGGGTGGAGCTATGACGTGTACCAATCCGCTATAACGGGACCGGACGAGTAACATATATATATTTTCACCAATAGATTTAATGCTCGTATTCTCCTTTGAACATTATTTGGTGATTCGTATAGAACTTTTGATACTAATTCCAAATATGGTTTCAGAGGTTTTCTATCACCCATAGTTTTCGAGAAAATATTTACTCAGATTTTCCCGCATCATTAGTCACTAATGTAATCGAGAGGATATAAAGAAATATATCCTAATTATATTTTAAAAGAACATTCGGTTTCAACGTTAAACTGTGGGTCTAAGGTGGGGTGAAAACCTTTCCAATTCAAATTGCGCTAGGGGACAACGAAAATTATTTGGTGTTTCTTATAAAACTTTCGGCACTGAGTCAGGTTTCAGAATTTTCTAATATTAAACTGTGGGTCTAAGGTGGGGTGAAAACCTTTCCAATTCAAATTGCGCTAGGGGACAACGAAAATTATTTGGTGTTTCTTATAAAACTTTTGGCACTGAGTCAGGTTTCAGAATTTTCTAATGTTAAACTGTGGGTCTAAGGTCGGGTGAAAACCTTTCCAATTCAAATTGCGCTAGGGGACAACGAAAATTATTTGGTGTTTCTTATAAAACTTTTGGCACTGAGTCAGGTTTCAGAATTTTCTAATGTTAAACTGTGGGTCTAAGGTGGGGTGAAAACCTTTCCAATTCAAATTGCGCTAGGGGACAACGAAAATTACACTGGCCAACAAAATGAAACTTTTTTTCCTCATCACAAACATGATCACACTTTTCTTAATGCATTTTTCGCGCTGATTCCGAATCTGGTTTTATTTTGTTTCTAGCACGTATAGTTATATAGATACACTGGTTTTGATATTTTTAAGTTTTTGATATTGCTATAAGAAAATTTATGGATGTATAGATCACACTTAGGAATGCTAAACAACAAATACATCATATACCTTATTCAGTGTACTTATAAATAAAGAATATATACATTATTTTATTAAAAGCGCTGTGAGTGTGATTTCCTTTTGTAAATTTGGCCTGGATTGTCACGATACAGCATCCAACAGTGGTCCGCCATCATGCTTTCATTCCAATATCCTTGATAGCGCTTCCCATCATCTGAATATCTTGATGGAAGCGCTCTCCTTGCTCGTCACTCACTGCACCAAGGTTTTCAGGAAAGAAATCTAAGTGGGAATGCAGGAAGTGAATTTTTAACGACATTCGACACTCCATTTCTTTGAAGGCATCAAGGAGGTTCTTGACTCCATCCTTATACGCAGGTGACTTGTTGCTTCCAAGAAAGTTTTCACATATCCATTTGAACGCCAGCCAAGCCTTCAATTCCAGCGGACTTAGGACTTTTTCAAATTCAGTGTCATTCAAAACCTCCCTTATTTGTGGCCCAACAAAAATTCCTTCCTTCAATTTTGCTGCAGTAACCTTCGGAAATTTCCTTGAAAGGTATTGGAACCCTTCAGAATTGACTTTACCCATTGCTTTAATAAAATTCTTCATTAAACCAAGTTTAATGTGAAGAGGTGGCAGATAGATCTTTTGGGGATCCACTAAAGGGACAGACTGGACATTGCTTATCCCTGGGACATATGTATACCTAAGTGGCCAGTCACTTTTAGTGTAATGTTCTATAGTGGCGCGACTGTCCCACAGGCAAAGGAAACAACAAAATTTTGTGAATCCTGACTGCATACCCATAAGCATTCCTATAACTTTTAGATCTCCACAAACATTCCATTGATGACTGTCGTATTTGATTGCCTTAAGTAGTATATCCATATTGTCATATGTCTCTTTTCGATGGACGGAATGGGCAATGGGGATGGATGGCATTATATTACCATTATGCAAAAGAACTGCTTTCAGGCTTCTCTGCGACGAATCAATAAAGAGGCGCCACTCAGATGCCACATACGTCTGAGATATGGCTGTAAATAGTCCATTGATGTCATGGCAATAACAGAGAGGACCGTCTACTGAAAAGAATGCTGTTAATTCAAAATTCCGCTTTGGTAGTAACTAATACGAACATTGTTCTCAAGTAAATTGTTCTCCTTTAGTCTTGAGGCGAGAAGCTCTGATTTCTCTTTAGACAGCGATAAGTCTCTAACAAGATCATTCAACTGTCCTTGGGTTAACTTTTTAGGCTCTAAATGTCTACCTTCAAAAGTGTACTCTGGTTCTGTAGATGGTCCGGAAACGCCAGTTGCACCTTCATCACTTTCCATGTCATCTATGATAGAATCTAGGCTATCATTTGGGGGAATTGGAATGGGCAATGTTTCATCATGTTTTACTGGTCTACGTGCTGAATCCAAGTTTGGATATACAATCTGGTGTTTGTTCTTGGCAGAAAACCCCATTAAGTTCACACTACAAAAATAACAGTCTTCATGATGATCTCTCGGCTCCCTCCATATCATGGGTATGGCAAATGGCATTGAAGCTTTCTTTTTGTTAAGCCAATCACGTAATCCATTTGAACAGCCAGAACAGATTTGATGTGGCGCCCATGGTTTATCTTGGTCACCTAGATGGCAACCAAAGTATAGCTTGTATATTTTCTTAATGTCGGTTGTAATACTTCGTCGCTGTGTTTTAGTTGTCAACTGGCCGCATACGAAACAGAACTTGTCGGGGTCATTCTTACATTGTCGAGGCATGTTGACTGACCTGAGCAAACTATAAATTCAAAAAAAATGTACACCAACTTGACACAAGTTCTTGGACTGGACTGAACTTTTGACACACAAAGCACGGCGTTGTTGCCTGAATCACAA